>JASANG010003270.1:0-161643 GCA_030248215.1 Enoplolaimus lenunculus | reverse complement strand
ATACGTCGGTAAACCAACTGCTCTACTTCATCGGGTGTTTTCCATAATTTTGGATTTGACTGCTACCATATGTATAAAAAATAGCCTTTCTGGTGTTAAATATTTTTAAAGACCATATTCCCGGCTGACTTAACACTGGAATTTACAGAAAATGCATTTATTCCAACCGAATTATGAATTACAAAGCCAACCTAACCACCGAACGCAAAAATAACCTCATTGAATGCTTACTTAACAGATAATTGTCACTAAAAACTGATGAAAAAGCATTCGATTATGTGTGTCGACCCCCTTGTGTTGCTCAGTATGTTTGCTGAATCGGAGCGTCCTTTTGTCAACAGATGGCTAAATTGCTATCTCCGTGGCTGGAAATCAACTACAATCTTCCGTTTTGTCAAGTCAAGACCGAGGGCGGTACATTTCGGTGTTCCTCAAGGTAGCGTCATCTCGCCGCTTGTGTTTAATTTCTACATAAATGACCTGCCCGTACTAACAAATAAAAGCGTAAGAATGGTCAGCTATACGGACGAACTGACGATTTATGCAAGCGACTAGAGTTGCATCCGGGTCCGGTTATTCCGGGTATTTTTGCCGAAAAATTCCGGATCCGGGTCCGGGTTTTCGTTTCAATAAATTCCGGGTCCGGGTTTTCATAACAAATTATTCCGGGTCCGGGTATTGCAAAAATACCCAGACAAAATATCAGGAACAAGGTTAGCTTAGTGATTTTATTAACATGCCACACCTAGATTCTGAATAGTAACAGTATAGTATCAAAAATAGATTTTGCACAACCAACACTAACTGTGAAACACTTATATACTTAGAAACAAAACACACCCAGCATGTGTCTTAACACAACTATTGCATGTCGTATGTAAAAGCAAGCTGCAGAAGGAAAAAGTTGGTCAACAGGCTTCACCTTTGTTGAGTAAGTTAACGTAAGCAGATATATTTGGGTTACGATTACGAATGCTCAATTAGGAATGGTTGGAATGGTCGGGATACAGAGACATGTCATGTCTCATTTTAAGTTAGTAATTTGTCATTTAACTTAAGTTTAGTATCTATCGCCTAAGTCAAAGATTGCTTGATTAACGATTGCTTCAATGTCCAGGAACCTGTGAAAAATCCTATATTAGACTCTAGCTATAGCTTCGCGAAACACATAAGTCAACTAACTTAGGTCAGGTTCAGTGGCGGATCCAGGATCTTAAAAAGGGGGGGGACAAAATGTCACAGGTAATAAACTTATTTTTGACCCACACACAAACCACAAACTATTGCCGTAAAATTGATTTCTTTACGTTCGTTCAATTGAGATGAATCACAAATAAAACTAGCGCATCATCATAGGCACAAGGCTCGGATTCGAAAGCCAATTCATTTTTGAAAAAGCAAAATCCAGTCAGCTTCAGCAGCATCTGTTTCTGTTTTTGAATGAGTTAGAACTGCCTGGTATTTTCGTAATTCAAAATTCACACGTTTCTATTACCTGCATATTTTTCGGCTTGTACTGTTGGCATTGGCCACTGTTGATTTTATAGAATATATAAATGCACTTTTATCTATATGAAAACAATTTCAGAACCAAGGTTCGGAATTAGTGATTTTATTGGTTCGGTGCCAACCTGCTTTAGTGGCGACAAAACATTTAATCATCCGAGACTGCACTAAAATAACAGGGTAGCTTATTAAAGCTCTTTATACTATTGTCTATAAAACAGAGAAATAAACCGCGTAGAACAGCAATTGACACTCTATATAATTTTTGTCGAGATGCTGTTGAAGAGGCACGGCCCGGGTGGCCCCCCCATGGATCCGCCATTGGTCAGGTTCCTATCACTCACCCAAAATTGTTTAATGTAATCTCGTAGCAAATCAAACAGTCCTTCAACTATGTATAAACAGAAATTCATTTGGAAGCAATGCGACGAACAGATGCGAAGAAAAATTTTTTATATTTCCATGTGATGTATGGTTGCCCCTGTACAAACGGGCTACGCGAAGAAATAGGTGGAGACAGAAATTCTTTCCTATATTTAAAAAATTAGGATCATGTTTAGTTTTTAAGTAATAAAAATTCCGGGCCCGCGTTTGTTCGGAAAATAAATCCGGGTCCGGGTTTTCATTCTTAAAAATTCCGGGTCCGGGTTTGCATTGTTAAAAATTCCGGGTCCGGGCTTTTCTTTCAGAAATATCCGGGTCCGGGTATTTATTTTTAAATGTTGCAACTCTACATGCGACCCGAAGAAAGAACATAACCCTATGCTTTCTGCCCAGTCACTGAAAAGCCACGTCACCGAGGAGCATGAAGCCATCTCTGTTTAAATCACATAAAGAGGTTATCAGAAACACGGTGGATATTCATGGTATTGAAGCAGCTGTGCAGCTGTTTCACGGTTCATCCGCCGAGACTTTGTGTAAACATCCCGACAGGATACGCCAACAATCGAGTGTATGGCACAGCTCCCACTGTAATCTCCGAAGAGGAAGCGAATGTGCCGCGGGAAACGCGCAGGCTAGAACCACTAATATGAGATGAATGCTCGGATTGCCACGGTTCGCTACACGATACGCCACACTTTTAACTGTCTAGCAAAACCGCGTGACACTACAGTTTTACACCTTTGGAACGATACGATACGTGCGCCGGCAGCATAAGCTTTAGACGAACGTTTTTGCTTAGGCGTAGGTTAATTCTTAGGCTTTATGATCATCCATGCGCTTAGGTTAGGCTTAGGCTTAGGAATATGCTTTTACTACTGTTCCGGCCCTGTTCTATACATGGTTTAATTCAATGGCCAAAAATAGACCAATTTTCTTCAAATCTGACGGTGCAAATACTGGGATCAGCTATAATTTGCAAACCTGAACCTAAATTACGTAAATATATATTTCCAATGTATTTAGATTTTAAAATTTTACGTAAAATTGGCAACTTGTTAAAAAATATGGCAATTTTACTTTATGTTGTTAATATGATTAAGTTTTTCCTATAAATATATGATTGTATGAATCCTGCGACGTTTGCATTAATTAATCTCGGGTCGCTGCATTATGCATTTTTATGTAACCACCCGTTTATGTTGTACGTATGTAAAGTAGGGATGTTCCGATTAATTGGCATCGGCACTGCAAAAAATTACCGATTCTTTGCCGATATTTTTAGTCTGGCTTCTCCACAGCTTGAAAATTTCTGCCGGGGGCGATTCCTGGGGGGGGGCAGGAGTTTCCTGGGGGGCAGCTGATTTTGCTGGGGGGCAGTTTTCCTGGGGGTCCCCCAGATCATCTGTGGGGTACTGGGGGGCAGGCTTAAAATTTTGCAAACCGACCTTTTTGGACCATTTTTTTCATTCTAGACCGTGTTTCCAACTCAACTTAAGATTACAAATCGCTCAACATGGCAAAAATTTCTCGCAAACGCTAATAACAATAATTTTAACTAATATTACGTTTATACTGACAACTTAACCAGAAGTTGAAAGAAGCACAATTATATAAAATATAGATAATCTATAATTGAAACTGTGATTAATATATATTTTGTATATTAGTCACAGCTTAAGTTTATCATAAGGCTCAGGCGGGTTGAACTTGCTGCTGCAAGGTACTTTCGAATGCTGTATGCCCTGAAACGGTCTTTATATAATTGTGCTTTTTTCAGTTCATTATTGAATTGTATTAGTTACTACGGGTATTTGTAACGCTATTAAAAATTATGAGTACTCAGCGTAGTATAAAATCATATTTTGCCGAATGTCCGCCTCAAAAGAAGTCCAGGTCTTTACGTTTTAACATTGAAAATTTTTGGCCTAGAAAAGTCCTGGGGGGGCACCAGCAAAAAAATTTGCTGGGGGGGGGTTGAAAATTCGCCGGGGGGCCTTTCCTGTGGGCGGCAAAATTTTTGCCGGGGGGGAAATGAAAATTTCGAAAAGTGCTGCCCCCCCCGCTGTGGAGAAGCCAGTCAGTTTCGTTTCTGAGTGCATATCAGTGTGTCTGCTCAGGAAAATTGTTATCTCTCTTGCGTTTGTGTTTGAAAAAATTGAAATGAACCGTTCTTATCAATTATAATCGTTTATGATCGTTAGGGTTTAAGTCTTTATATAATTATGTAATGAAGTCTCCGATCTGTTTGTTAAGCATGTTGTACTAAAGTTGGAATCGGCATCGGTTCGGCATAGGCAAAATTTCAAAATAAGAATCGGTATCGGTATTGGCATCGGCAAAAGTTTTGGTTTCGGCACATCCCTAATGTAAAGGTAGTAAGGTAAGAATGTTGCTTACATTGTATAGTGGCATACAGTGCGAAACTTGCATTTGCGGTATCATAATTCAGGAGAACACATCAAAAATTGGAGGCCTCGGTATTTTGTATTATTTGACGACGGAACTCTTATTGGTTTTGAAAAGCGCCCTGAAAACGGACAGTATTCAGATCCTTTAAACAACTTCACAGTAAAAGGTATTGTTTAATGGTATTTGTTACTACTTTAAACGTACTCCAGATTGAGAGTCAAAACTCTGTATTAGTAATATACGTATATATTAGGGTTTTCGGAATTACATTTTAGAGGAACCGGAATTTGAAAAAAATTACCGGAAACGGAACGGGAAACTTCAAAAATGCATGCAACCAAAAAATTCATTTTACTTTTCTTTTTTGCTGTATTATTGGTGAAATAACAGTTAAACATAGGTATTTACTTAATCTGCTGCGTTTTAGCTTTCATCAGGCAAATTTTTGTAAAAAAACTTGTGCCTCTTTATAAAAAGTTGCCCTACCCAAGTAATTTAAGCTTTTCCCGACATATAGCGGCACAACGACCAGTGGCGGTTTCAGAGTGGTGTATTTCCATATCAGACTTGTCGAGTAAGTTTTTTAAAGGCGACGTTATTATTATTACATTGTTTAATATTAGTAACCTCTTCGCACATTTTAACTGCGAAATTATATATTTTTATACCGTATTAAAATTTCTCTTCACCCTCCCCGTCTTCCAATACAAATTAAAAAAGCCAGCACTAGAAACATGACGAAACAGCGAATAACAAACTAGAAATGTAAAATTTGCATATTTGCACGATGGAACTTCCGGCAGAGAATATACCGAATCTGTAGGTGGTAATTTTGCCGGAAGCGAGGACAGTCTTGTGCCATGAGTACGTGTGCAAAATAATTGTTACTCTCCGCACGCCTGAAGCAAAGTTTTTGACTGCAGTTTCCAACAGGTTCATTTGAAACACTATTCGCCGAGTCTGAGATGAAAATGCATCACTCCAAACAGCTAATGGGTGTACATAGGGCATCTTTATGTCAGGAAACGTTTAAATTACTTGGGGGAAGGCAAATTTTTGTAAAGGGAAGCACTTTTTATTAATTTTCTGTTTAAAAATTTGATGGGCGGCAAATTGTTGAAGTTTGCAGTGGGCATATTTTTATATGAATATTTGCCGGGGGGGCATCTTTTAATGGAGTGCAAAGTTTTTCGGGACACTGGAAGCATAAGGTGAAACATGCCGTAACCAGAAACCGCCCTGTTATATATTAAAAGCGATTCTGTTCGGTAAACATGTTACGTTTTCAAATTTTGTTCTAATTTAAAATGTGTTGCAGTGCTGCATTCTGCGGTACTTATTCTTATAAGTCATGTATCGTACTTAGTCCTGGTAAGTTTATTGTGTTTTAGTATATCATTATGATGTAATTGAAAAACATTTAGATTGTCAAATTATGACAATGGACTCAATTAAACAGAATGCATTTGTCATTCGTGGACTGCAATGGACTGTTGTTATCGAGAGGACCTTCCATGCTAGTTCAACAGCAGAACGGTTGGTTTTTGTTAGAACTTTCATACTAATTTCTTGATATATTTAAAAAAACAAGAATTATATATCTTGTGTTTGTGAACATAGTATTTGCATAAAGCTTGATTTGAAAATTTATGGTGCACTAATAAAAGCGTGCATACGTATATCAAGATTTGCATTCTATTTTTCGTTTAAGCGATGAGTGGATTGGTGTTATTGACACAGTCTGTGCGAAATTACGTTCAGATGAAGAAACACAATCTTACATGTCTATCGAAGAATTGGAATCTCAAAATGACATGTTACATAAAATGGAGGTTATTTCGATGGAGGATGAAGATTCCAGCTATATACTACCTTCGGCAGCGAATTCAGAGCCGGAACCGATGCCGCCTGGTGGATGTGTAGAGCATGTTCATAATAATACAGTTGGAATGGGCCAGATTTTGGCTGGTGATCCAAGTGCGGGTGCAATAATCAGCATACCTGGGCAACTACCATCGGCGAACTCGGCACTTCAAATCCCGGTATTTAATGTTGGTACTCTTGACTCCGGGATGCAGCAGCCACCTGATGTGACAGACAAGGGTTGTGTTCTTGTAGCAAAGGCAGCTGAAAATAACTGGCCGATATGCACTCCGTCCTCGTCTGCGCCAAGAGGTCGCAAAAAAAGAATCGTAAGAGAAAAATATTGCACATTTCTTATTGTTAAATTTTTTGTTAAATGATTGTTTTGTACCCAACATTTTGATGGTTTTCTGCAATCGTTTTATCAAACATTACGTAATGTAGTATACATAAGTACTTTATCGAACATCTTTAATTAAAATTGATCCTGTTTTCCATGTTACTTATTTGGAATATTTTTGAGATAATACCAAGTACCCGCGTGAGTTCATGTCACGCAGTAATTAGACTTTTTATGCTGTTTATAATTGATTGCTACAAGTAAACTTGGCTCTTTTTGGTGGAGAGGGGTGGAGGCCCACACAGCCAAGTCCTCTTTTGGTCTGCCCGGATTAGTGCTGCCACTTTTTTCACAGTTGGGGGGCATCACATAACTCGTATGAAACTTTCACCTTAAAAGTGTTTATAAAGATTTGAAAACCTAGAATATTACAGGGATACGCCATTTCTGGAAGCATTTATCAATCTAAAATACCGTTAAAATTCCAGAAGTGATTGTACTGAAAGTTAGCATACTGGTATATAGCAGATAAAAATGTTTAGGTTCAAGCGGGGGAGCCATAATAAACAGAGGGAACGAGAGAGTCCAAATATGCCTTTTGGGTCGCTAGAGCAACATTTTCGGGAGAGAAATTGATTTAGTAGTTACACAATTTTGTTGATTTATATATGATATTTTTAGGGCTTAGAAGATTTTGAGTTTTTAAAAGTGTTGGGCAAAGGAACGTTTGGTAAAGTAGTTCTTGGAAAAGAAAAGGCAACAAACAATTTATATGCTATCAAGATTTTGAAGAAAGAAGTGATAATTCAGAAGGTATATACTTAAAGCTCATAGGAACAGAATCACCGTTACAAAATAGTTTGAGTTTCGCTGCGGGTAAGTTGTGCCAATTTTGAGCTTCGTTCGGCACATTAAGAAAATAGTCTTGCGCTGCACTGAAGAAGAAACGCTTCATTTATATTTTATAAGTTTAAAAGATGAACTATAACAAGACTTTCAAAACGTGTTTTTGTTCTAGGAAGAAGTTGCTCATACACTAACCGAAAGTAGGGTATTGCAGCGAACGAAGCATCCATTTCTGACGGTAAGAATAGAAATAATGTTTTAATGCAGCAGCAAACCACTACTTTCTGAAAGGAAGCATTGTTCTAACTGTTTTGCTGTGACTTTGTTTGCATTCGTAAAACATCCGATAACTGTCCTAATAGGCACTGCTTATATTAGGACTCGTAAATTAATGCAAGGAATGTCTGTGAAAGCTCTGGAAAATATTGAATCAATCAATCGTACCGTACAGCAAGAGTTTGAGGCTTTCATACAGGGAATTCCGCTACCCGTCGCTAGAACATTTTCTTCAAATTTAAGTTCACCGCCAGTGTGCAGCCATACTTAAAAATACCGGAACCGGAAGTCAAAAAAATTTGCCGGAGCCTCAGGTGAAAGGTTGCTAAAATAATTCGTTTGCTTGTTTTACCAAATATTATGTGTAAGGTGTTGTCAAAAATTCAACCTTTGGGCTTATTTGTTTACTAATCCTAACAACTAATTCTTTAAAATGGTATCAAAAGTTAACGTCGAATGCGCCGAACGATACATTTTTCGTAAGCCTATGAAGAACTACGCTATTGAAATTGTCGGAACCTTTGGCAGAATGTTCCGGAGCGGGAGCCGGAGGTCCATTTTCTGCCGCAGCCGGAGGCAGACATTCGGTTGTACCGTGCTAAAAACATATTTTCGTTTTTAGGGATTGAAATACTCTTTTCAAACAAAGGATAGACTGTGTTTTGTCATGGAATTTGCATGTGGTGGTGATTTATATTTACATTTGAACCGGGAGGTCCGAAATCAACGTGAAGGATTTTCCGAAAGTCGAACCCGGTTTTACGGAGCGGAAATTGTTTCAGCGATAACGTATCTACACGAGAATAATGTGGTGTATCGTGATTTAAAGGTAGCATTTGTTTGCATTTTTAAGGTTTGTTATGATTTGTTCTAAAGTGTTCGCGAACTATTAGTTTATAGATTACACCAACTTTATCCTTATTTATTCCATGTTTTGTTTGCTAAAGTGTTCCGAATTATGGCATGTAGCATAATTCATGTCTTTTGTCGACTGAAATAAACTGAAGAATGTTCACATTTAAAAATTTAGGTAAATAATGTCCTAAACGCATTACAGTCTTGAGCTAAGATACCGGATTTAATACCTTTCTCAGCGGTAAAAAGTTAGCGAAGTATGACAGTATATATAATTATTTTAAAGGAATTGTCTCAACGCTTATGTATTTATAGCTTGAAAACTTATTATTGGACCGCGATGGTCATATTAAAATTGCGGACTTCGGTTTGTGCAAAGAAGATGTCGATTATGACACTAAAACAAAGACATTCTGTGGAACACCTGAATATCTGGCACCTGAGGTATGTAGGTAGAAAGAAGGTTTTGCAATTTCATACCAGATAATTAAATCTTAGTTAAATCGCAAATATGCAAAAGTATAGGTCACTATAAGCATATCAAGCAAGACATTTATTCTGAAACGTAAGTGAAATAGCTTTATTTGATAATATAGTCCATCATTATATAGTGGTTTAAACTAACGCACTATATAAATTTCTTGCTCTGCTTCTTCCCAACAATTTAGACTGCAACTCCAATAAATCATATGAGTGAATCAGCAAAAGAAAAATTAAGTCTTTTAGATAAATGTAAATTGGGGATAACGGAAATACCGCTTTGTATCATGTCTGTGAATCACTCTTGGGTACTAAAGAACTGGATTAGCTGATTATGTGCTTTTGTTACAGGTGTTAGAAGATGTCGATTATGGTCGCACTGTGGACTGGTGGGGTACCGGTGTTGTAATGTACGAAATGATGTGTGGTCGTTTGCCGTTTTATTCGCGTGATCATGAGAAACTGTTTGAGCTTATACTCACCGGGACTGTCCGTTTTCCAAGTTGTTTATCACCTGATGCAAAGAACCTGCTAACTGGATTGTTGAATAAGGTAAAAAAAATTTTTTAAAACTTAGACGAAACGTAACACACACAAGCACTAAATAGCTACAACAAAACGGTGCTCAGTGTTTTCTGTAGAACAGCTTTATTTGATGATTTTCTAATCAACTTGAGTTGTAATTTCAGAATCCAACAATGCGATTGGGCGGTGGCCCAAGAGACGGACAAGAAATTAAAGAGCATCCGTTTTTTGTTGAAATAGACTGGGTCAAGTTGTACAACAAAGAAATCAGACCGCCGTTTGTACCACAAATTTGTTCGGATACCGATACCCAATACTTTGACCCGGTATGTTCCTTTATGATGAGTGTTAAAATTTTTGCAGAATAATGAAAATGAAACATTAATGTAACAAGATGACACTATAATGCTGTAATGCTAATTTGAGCGTTCGGCTAGCTCGTTATGGAATGTGTGCCAGTTGGCTTCAAATAAAATACTAAGTAAAGTAGAAACCAAAAAATAGCATATTGTGCTTGCAATAAATTACAGCCAGCTTCTTAACTTACGTTGGTAAAGTAAACGTTGTACCAGTTCCATTGGAGAATTGTTCACGGTTTTATTTTATATTAATAATAAGTTTTGTTTAGTTTGCAGTATGTACCGGCTCTCATTCGAGACCTGTTGTACATTTGCGGTGATGGGATGAAACAAATTTTGGATTGCGCTATTTTTAAACCTACTAATGTTAAAGTATACTTTACATTCCTATCAACGCTCCTAGTTGGCATGTTGGTTATAAGCAAAAGTAAATTTGATAATTTAATTTAACAGGAATTCACACGCGAAGATGTGAAATTTACTCCAACACATGGTGTTGGAAGCCATACACTGGACAACATTATCGAAGCAGAAGAGCCCCATTTTCAACAGTTCTCATTCCACGGATCCCGGCATTCGCTACATCTTTGTGCAGATGATTCTTCTGACGGACTTGTATATTAATTGGGCCCTAAGCCGTAATGGTCGTATAGGATACACAATATTAATTGTGGTTGATATTATTAGTCCCCATTTACTCTCGAACTCCGGTGACGAACCCGGATAAATTTCTAAGACCACATTAGAGCGAATCCTTTTTTCCAACATATCCTGATGTCTCACTGGGCTAATTTTTAGCCAAAGACCACCAAGTTGAAAAGTTCGAATTTGGCACTTCCGGATTTCAAATGCTAGATAGATCATGCGTCAGTGATTCATGGTATCTAAAGTTGATCATAACGTTTTTAATAAGTTACTTATATATTTACAATTGCGTAGATTTGTATCTACGCACTTGCCAGATAGGAATATCGCAACCATTCATTCATGTTTAAGCAGTAACACATTGCATGGTATTAGGCTGTGTGTAAATGGATAGTAAAAATAATGGAAACAGATAGTGATCAAAATAACGGAAACGGAAAACGGATATTGAAGTATAAAAGTTTCAAATATGTCTTAGTTTTCTACCAACATAAACATAATTGAGGTAAATATACATAAGATTGAGAAATCTGCAGAAATCTGTTATGTAGCTATTATGTTCTCGTTATTTTGTCATTTAAACCCAAATTTTACAACTGCTAAAACAAGATGCCTAAAGGAACAAGATATTTATGACGCCGTTCATGATGATCTTCCGGTTATCATATTTTGTATTGTAAAGCCCTATTCACACGTGCAAATTTTTGCAGCAAAAACTTGCACGTGCTTCTTGCATGTGCAAGTTTGGTCACAAAGCAGATTGTATGTTCTTGCAGCTGCAAATTATTCATAAGAATTCATGTGATTGAATTTAATTCGCACGTGTGAACGCCGTCGCAAATCGCTCGAATTTCTTGCACAATATGTAACTTGATTGATATTTCGCAACCGACGGCGAAAGTAATGAGACTAGTTTTAAATTTTTAAGCATTAAATAAAGATTGCATCGCGATGAAAACCTACTCAAATCAAGAAATTTCGAGTATAACCTTCTTTGCGCATGAATGTTTCTTACAACTGAAACTTGCAGCTGCAAGTTTTTTGAAAAATTCACTCGAAGAACTTGCAGCTGCAAGTTATTCATGATTAATATATGCGATGAATTATTTCGTAGGTATGAATAGTCCTGCAAGCCGAATTCATTTATAATCATTAGCTAAACTGGTAGATTATAGGTTATATTAGATATTTATTGCAGTGGTCTGCAAATTATTATGAAAGTTATGATTGTTTACGAATACTTGCAGCTGCAAGTATTTCGTGCAAGTTGAAGCTGCAAGTTCTCGCAGCAAAAACTTGTACGTGTGAATAGGGTGAAAATATTTTGTTGTCCTTATTGCCGGTATACAAGCGCGTAAAGTTGCAATGTGTATAAATAAGTGAGTTTCGCGTCTAACGATTTGATTCTTGTAGATGACAGCAAGCCAAAATTCATCAGAAGCATAATTTTTAACGGCATGGACAGCAACCAATGCTTGACGAAACCGAAAGTGAGAAGGGTCAGAGGGGTTCAACCACCGCCTGAAAAGTTTTTGCCACCTTCCCTAGAAAAGTTTCAAACTAAACCGAAAGTGAGAAGGGTCAGAGGGGTTCAACCACCGCCTGAAAAGTTTTTGCCACCTTCCCTAGAAAAGTTTCAAACTTGCATGTAAATCATTGCAGACGCTTGTATGCCGCTGCAAAAAATACTTCCAGCCTCATGGCCCATATCAACGTGAGCTGGCTGCGTAACTGACGGTAAATATTATGTTTGTACCTATTGTATACCACGAACTGTGATTGTTACAGTGTTTTAGTGCATTATTATGTGTTTGCGTCATATGTTTATGTTGTAAGAGATAGGTCCGTAACCAAATAACAGACGGGTGCCCTCTAAAGAGGCCAAATAAATATCAGTCCCCCACCCCTCTTATTCGGGTGACTACAGAATAGTGTTGTTTACAACATTTTTGATACATCAAAACATATTTCGACTTGCAAACTAAACTGAGTTAGCAAAGGCATGGTGTTGTAACCCCTATAAATAGCGGTTACATTCTAGTTCTGGCAAATCGCTACTGTCGCTTGAAAACAAAGCGCTCAGTGATTCGAATTTGACTCTGGCGGAGTCGAATTTGACTCAGTTTGTGTAGTCAGGAAAAGCCTATTTCGAAGAGAGTCAATTTGAGACACCATTTTTACAGTGTATTGATAGGCGACGAAATACAGAGCTAATTTATGTTAGTAGCGTTTCTGATAAGGTTTTGCAATGAAACGAGTATAAAGTATGTGTTCGCGAAATAACGAAATGACTAAACTTTAAACTAAAACCTCTAAAATTCTGGCACGAAATATAAATATTTATATCGGTAGCTGTCGAGGATTTCCAGATTTCCAGCAGGCGTAGTCCGTTTTTCAAAGCTAACACTGATTTTGAGGTTGATACGACTGTTCCATTTTTCCAGCAAAATATAAGGCTCAAGCTTTGAAGTTCTTGCAGCTGCAAATTCGTCACTCGAATTCGTGCTATTAAATTAATTCGCACGTGTGAACGCAGTTGCACGTTGCGCTTCTGAATTTATTCATTATTCAGACTTTGAATTTTTTAAGAAGCGTGACTTAATTCAAGTATCAAACATGTCTGATTTCTAGCAATATATGGTAATTATGACCAGGGCTTGTTTTTCATTTTCAAGCACTAAATAGGAATTCTATCGTATGAAAGCGTCTTCAAGTCAAGACGTTTCAAATAGAGCCTTCTTTACGCGTGAATGTTTCGTGCAGCTGAAACTAGCAGCTGTAAGTTTTTTTTCAAAAATTATATAAATTTGTCGTAAAAATTAATTCGTAGGCATGAATAGCCTTGCACGTCGAATTATAACTCATCATCATTGGCTGAACCGATAATTCATAGTTTATGCTTGATATTTATTGCAGTCGTCTGCAAAATAAATTCGTCATTAAAACTTTGAAGCTGTCACATTTTTCCTATTCAAACCTGAGAGAATATTGAACCAAATTCTTGACGATTTTTGTGAGTACTTTGGTTTAGTTTTTCGGTGTATGTTGTTTGTAAAATTTACAGCTGTTTCACTTTGGTCTTTTTCCAATTGTAGTTTGTAAGAAACATTTTTATAATTCAGTAAAAGATATTGAAATCATTTCTCTTCTTACATCTTGCTGGATACTGTCATAAGCTCGGTCCTGCGGTAGAGCTTAAGAAGTAGTTTGTTCGACTGCCTCGTTTTTTGGAGTTTTATTTAAATTATGGGTATATTAAAGATAACGCTGTACTTTTGATGACGTCCCGCGCCCTCCATTAGCGGACAGCAGTGTACCGCAATACAGGAGTACCGCAAAGCAGCAGGGTGCAACCGGAGGTCTGCCTCCGGCCCCGGTAGAATTTTTCCGGAGGTTCAGGCAACCTCAGGCTCCCTGTAGAATTTTTGCCGGAGGTTCCGGCAATTTCGGTAGTAAAATTTTGCATAATTTTCCTAAATTTAATCTGTTTAGCGCGTTTCGATTGACTTTTGTCACAATTTTCATGAAAGAATTGCCGGAATTTGCCATAAAATTAGCGTGAAACCAAACAGCTTTTTGCAGATATTGGCTAACATTAACTAATTAACTATCATTTTTAGTACTTAATTTCACCTCACCTCCGGTTCAGCCAAGTATCGTTAACCTCCGGTTCCGGTATTTTTCACCTCCGGCTGCACCCTGCTTTATTCTTTCAATTGTCATAAATACTGGTGATATTTATAGGTAAAATGACTTTGTATATTGTGGATTGGGTACGCCTTGGTGGGTTAAAATTTGGCCAATTTGAAACATTAGAGATAAGGTGAGTTTAGTCATTTTTAGTTAATTGTAGTTTATTGGAGCAATATTCGAGTTTTTCAATAATTGTGTTAATTGTTTGGATAATTTTACTAAATCTACGCGTAAGTCTAAACATACGCCTGAGACTACCAGTCTCTAATTGCCCCGTTCCCCAGTCTGCCAGTGAAACTATCTCAAATGCTTGATTGAAACTCGCAAAGAATACGTAAACTTTGAAGTTTAATGATCACATCACTATATATTCGTTTGTGGTAAATTAGCTGTTTGTTCAGCATGTTAATTAACTCCTTCTCACATTGAGTTGCCTGTAGGCAACTTAGTGCAGCGTATATACGTTAACGAGTGTATATCGCACCGTGTTTATCAATTGCAACACGTATACATAGTACTAAATCACTACAAGACGTGAGAGCCCCCCGGGTTTGAGCGTCAAGCTCGTATAGCTGAGTGGTGATGGTATACGCCTCCCACTCCAGTCACTAGAGTTCGAATCCTAGCATAAAAGTAGGTCTCAGGAAAAAAATATTCATGTGAGAAAGGGTTAAGCGAAAAATTTTCAGTTTACTATCTATAACCCCTTCTCAGATTGAGTTGCCTGTAGGCAACTCAGCGCAGCGTATATACTTTAAATAGTATATATCGATATATTTGGATGCAATCCGTTGCTATTTTGTCTCAATCAGTTTTGTGCTCTGCTTTTTTGACGCTCGGACATTTAATAAAACTGGTGTGTCCTTTATTGAATTTCGGCCTATGTTACTTTTAATGGCGTAACAGAAGATTAAACGTATCTCTAAGCCTAAACAAAAATTGTAATAATACAAACCTATACGCCACTATTAAAGTATTAACATGGGCCTAAGTTTCTGTAGAATTCGATATATATACGGCTGGGTTTCAAACAGGTCTAGCTTTATCCGTAATTCTTTGCAACGCTAATTTACCTATGGGACGTTTTAGCGGTTTTTTTTCTGAGTTAACACTTCGTGTATCAACTACAGATGAACACCGGATATACGGAATTGCGTTTCAAAATATTTACCATCCCGCCCATTTAGAAATTTCTGGATCCGCTGCTGAGAGTGCGACACCAGTATAAGTAACATGGGCTGATGTTTGTACGACTTAGCGTACTTTGGTTTTGGAACTAAAACGATTCAAGTATATGTAGTTGAGGTCAACGAAACTTGCCGGAGCCGGAGGTGAGGCGAAATTAAGTAGTAAAAATGATGGTTAATTTTGTTCATTTTAGCCAATATCTGCAAAATGTTGTTAAGTTGTTTGGTTTCACCCTAATTTTCTGCCAAATTTCGGCAATCTTTCATGAAAATTGGGACAAAAGTCAATCGCAACGCGCTAAACAGATAAATTTACGAACATTTAATGCATGGTTATTATTAGGAACGTACTGTGAAACCTTAAGTACGCTTCAAAGTTTTGAACTCACCTTTATGTGGTTCTGGAGTCATTTATGCGCTACAATTAGGAATAATTGACATTTATGGACTTTAATTAGGTTTAGGGACTCTATCCGCTTACAGACTCTTATAAGGGATACGGACTCCTATTAATTGGGACTAAAATTGGGTACACCGTGTTATTCGGGGCACTACAGTACTGGCATAATAAATACCGATTTTTAGAATTGTATCTTTTATGCTCTCATATCAATTTGCTTGAGGGTCAGGGTATTTCCTTTAGAGCAATAAGTTAAAACAGGTGTTTAAGAAACAAAAATTGAGGTTCGGAAACTCAAAAATACACAAAATCGAGTTTCGGATATCCGAAATGAAAGTTTCTATTATCCGGATAATTATCCGGCAAGAATTGCCTGATATCTAGATATGAAACAATATCCGATGCCCATCACTAGTCATGTGATATTTTTAAATATTTATGGCTTGGTTGCAGATACATATTAACAAATAGACGTCAGATTTTTTAAAATTTCGCATATATACTACTTTCAACTTTGGGTTATTTTGTGAGAAATCTACAAGGACAACTCTAGGGGTAAGATTACGGGATCAACCCCCACACTAGACCCTAACGAAATTATTTTTTTTTCGCAAACTCAGTTCAAAAATCGCGCCAGAATTTTCGCTCGCGAGTTACAGTTTTCAATATTTTTGACTATATTTTACCTAAAGCATTTTGCGTACGTCTAGCGTTTTGCTCGCTGTGCTCGCTTGGGTAAATGCAATTGGGTCTTCGCTCGCTTCGTTCGTGATCTATTTTCACTACGAACGGGTTCGAAACAATTTCCTACTATAATTGTACCCATACATTCATAAAACCTAAATTTACATTTTACTGTTAGGGACCTGGCGCCGCAGGAACAATTTTACAGTTTTTCTATTTTTCGTAAAGTGATAATATTGTCTTGCAGCGGTGTTCCATGTCGTGGGTCATATAATGGTCTCGGATACAATGGATGCGGCAGTGACATATATAAAAACATCAAACCACGGATCGCCGTCAGCCTTCAAATGCAAGCTTGACTGATCGATTGTAAAAAACGGCGTTCTGTGCAGAAGATATAGCTTTAGAGATAGTGCTTTGAAAATTGTCGTGCCGCTCAGCTGTATAACACTGTTAAAGTTTGTTGTTAATCATAAACTTATTTTTATACAAGATACAATAGCAAATCTTATTTTTGCACTGTTATTTGTTGTTTTTTGTCACAGTTGTTAATTTTCCACATAATAAAATTTCAATAATTATGTGGAAGTGTCAAATTGCGTGTGTTTACCCTATTTACCTAGCTAGTGATCACTAGCAAAAAGAGTGTAGTCGGTTAAATAGAATCAATATTCAATACTGATAATGTTTAACAAACAGTTCAAAGCGAAAGGTTTCATATTGCTTTGATACAACAACCTGCTTGATTGCTTACTCTCGCTGCTCCTTTGTTATTGTTAAGTTTGGAAAATGAGATTCAGATCGTTAGTCTAGTTGGAACTGGGACTTCTGTCCCTTTGTCAGTCTAGGTAGGAACCAAGGACATCAGACCTTTCTACTAAGCAGCTGGAAAAGCGGGTTACGGACTGGCTTCGAACTAGCGACCTTCTGCGTGTCAGGTAGACGCTGTTACCACTGCGCCACGCATCCCACCTCTCCAACTGCATTTTTCGTCGACTATATGTGTCGACCGTACAACACAATGTGCATTGCATTTTATTGCATATGCACCAGGACAACCATGTCTCACATGCTTACACCCTTTTATTAAGCAGTTGGAAAATCAGGCATGCGGGGATGGCTCGAACTCTCAGCCTACGGGTCATTAAGTAAAATACTCTAGCTTGGCGCAACGCAGCCACCTCTTTAACTACTTTTATAGTCGACTATTTGTCTACATGTATTCTGTGTCGGATTTTAAAGTTAACGGCCAAGTTCGGGATCTATGACGATAGCGTATTCGCCTTTCACCAACGGGACGGCCGGTTTAAGAGTTTACTGAAGAACGTTTATACAAAAGGCACAGATATGATTATACAGTATACAATGTTATACGGCGTTTACCGATGCTACTGATTCATTTCTATCTTACGTTTTTGTGTATATTTTCTATGTGAGTAAACGTTTATATGCGTTCTGAGCGGGTAGAGTAATGACCGAGCCCCGGTGCGTCCGTTGAACACACTACCTAACAAGGACAGGTTCCGGCGCTTAACACACCGGACTCGGGAGTACATACAAATGCCCGCCCCGCCCATAACAGTTCCGATTTTAAATTTTTTTCTTCGAGTTCGGAACTAAACCAAAAAATCACAAACACAAGAAGTTTCCACCTAATAGCGAAAAGCACACAGCAATAACGATTCTCCGTGTTTCAAAACAAACCCAAAATCTTATCAAATTCTTCCAAGACTGAACATATATACAATTCAGGTTAGTCGCCCACACATGTATCTATTTTGCATAAAACTTTTAACTTATTACATTTATTTTTATTTTTCGTTTTCGGTGCTTTTGCCTTTGTTCTTCTGTTTTCTTTTGTTTTGTTTTCCCTGATGCGGCCATTTTGCTCCTAGCTATGTTCTTGATGGTCCATATACAAAAATAGAACATGCATAACGGCGGTTTATAATTTAGACTACCAATTCTCGTGAGTTTCTTACCAATGCCAGGAGTTTCTATTCGCGTTACCCAGTCGCTGTCAAAACCCGAAAACTAACAATATTCTTAAAATTAAGCAACACAGGAAACTATAACTGTTTGTCAAGACTTAAACTCAAAAGCAACCAATTCCTAGTTAAACAATTTCTAAACTGATTTGCATACCCGGGATAATCATCCCCCATTATCTACTGTGGATAAAAAATTTCTATCTATTTTATTTGCTTGTTTTTCTATCTTTTGTTTTTTCGGTTTGTTTTTACCCTGTTACTTCTTCTTGCCCTGATGCCACCAATTTCCCCTACATATGTCGTTAAGTGATGCATATACCACAGTAAACTGGCATACGTATTTAATGTATGTTCATTGGTAGATATAAATTTTGTCGATCTTTAACATATAAACTGCGTCCACGGGTTTATACTGGATTTGGCATCGGCACTGGAAAAAATTGTCCATTCTTTGCCGATACTTTTTGCACATATAACAATCGGAATGCTAACAATTTCAGCTCTGGACGCATATCAGTGTGTCTGGTCAGGAAAATTGTTATCTCTCGCGTTTGTGTTTGAAAAAATTAATTGAAACAAACCCAGTATCGGGTTCCGGTATCCGGTGTAAAGTTACCGGATACCGGATATATGCGGTTGTGTTTCTAAAACATCATAAGTCTATTTTACATGTCGAAATGAAAAATTCAAGCTAACAATTAATCTTAAATTTATTAATACGCATATTAGATTCGTATAACACTCTTCAAATCCGCCATCCACTTCGAGATTGGATAAGCGAAACCACAGTTTACCGGATACGTTGATTTACAAACTGTCATTTGTAAAAGTTCGTTGGGCTCATAACTCGTAATTATGAACATAGATGAAGATTTACATCAAATACCAGGAACGTATGGTGGTGAAGGTGGCTTGGTAATGAAGACGAAGAGATTGTCGAAAAAACTGCATTCAGTTAGTTCTGGACGATCTTTGCTAGGACTCGATAGACTCGCCGCTCAAAAAGCCCAGGGTATGATAACAGTATATACCTGTGTATTTAATGAGGCAATACTTTAAAAGATTAGGCGACTTTGCTCTCCATTATTACCAAAGCTGCAAGAGTTGGGTGGTAATGGCCAATGGTATGCATACTGCGCACTTCGTACTTACTTATTGATGCTAAATGAATTTTTAAGATTTATGTACACGTACATTGCAATGTTGTCAAAATATTTGCATTGTTTGCGTTATTTAACATTTCAGAGAGGCGTAGATATAGAAAACATGGCGACTATGACGACACGCCAGAGCGCAGTATTACCGATAGTGTTAGAGGAAACATAAACCGGTATACATATTATCTATGCTAATTTTTACCGTTGTGTTCATTGGCTTTTTAACCACTTGTTTTGTTAAAAATTTGTAATAGAATTTAGGTAGCTACTGGCTGTTTAATATATACGCATGTTCGGTATGTTAATTGCCGTAGTTAAACCAGCTGTCGTATTTCATTACGCAGTGGCATTTAACCTTTTCTTAGTTTGTACTGTACTTTTTTATGAGTAAAAAATTAGTAAAAGCGCTCTGCCATGCTCATGTGTGTACTGATTCATGGAAATAACAGGTTTATGCCGTTGTATAAATATTGCGCTTATGAAAATAGCAGAATCAGTTTTTACGCAGGAACTTTTAGACATATTCAAACGAAATACAACATTGAACACAGAGGAATGAAAGCAACAACGAGTACTAGCAAAGAAAAACAGTAAGATCTTATTAATTGAGGAGTTTTTATTGCAGTTTGGTTGTATTAGCGTACGCTACTTAGTTTAAAAGTAAGTTTTAACGTTTTGACCAGTCTCTGATTTTCACGCATTAGTTGAATGCTTGCACTAGTAAAAGATATGAACGTCATAAATATTGGATGTGGTAAGTCGTTTTCACTCATGATACTTTTTGGGTCGTCAAGCTGTGCCTCAGGATGAACAAACGGTACAAATTAAGGCTTCCAACATTTTAAAAATTGGATACGTATACCCTGAATGTAGCTATGTTGAAGTATTTTCACATAAATTAATCTTAAAAGTGGTATAGACAAATTGCAGAAGGCAAACCGCTGTATAGTGTTTAAATTAGAGCAGAGCTTGATATGTTTCAAAATATCTGAGCTCTGCTTGGTCGGGGGCATGGGTGGGGAACCTACTTTCACTGCCAACCTTCCCCAATTTTATAATATGCCACTTCTGGGAACATTTTTCGGTGAAAAATGAAGCAATATTACCTCAGAAGCACGTTTGTTACATCAGTAAAATGTCTTGTTGTACGCACTGGTTATTTTACTTTTACCCTCTACGTCAAACGGAGATTTCTCACGTTCATAAACACTGCTTAATGTATCTAGATTCTTATAATAAACAGCATTTTGCAATGCTTGGCTCGTTTAGCTTCTGTTGAAGATGGTTTATTATGCATTTATTTATGTTATCGTACGTAAGTGGACGACGTGTTTCAGATCAGAAAGTTACACACGGAATATGGATCACAAACTAAATTCTCACCAGAAAAATAAATATGAAAGTGTGAACAAACATCATAGGAGCGCTTATTCACGAAGGGATGAGCTAAAAAAGAACGCTGATAATTCAAGTTGCCGCGGTGATAAATCTAACCACCGCGCCTTTAAGGTAACAGTATCGAGAGTATGAATGAATTTATTTGTGAAATTTTTGCTTTTCTGTTAGTAGTTTCGTACTGGTTTTGCGCTGATAAAATAAAACCTGTGCAATACGTCACACACCCAGCCATCTATTTCATTTGGTGAATCTTGTTTAAGATATACCGTTGTTTTTTCAAATCACAAAATTTAAATTTTTGATGCAACAAAAAATATTGTTTAAAAATGTTTTCGCTTTTATACAGGACGAACCATCAACTCCTTTATTTCGTGTGCCAAATACTCCATCCGCGTCATCGTGGGATGAAGAACTATCGTCAAGCAGAAAGTATTCCAAATCAACTTGGGATCAACCGTCGCTCAAAGTCCAATCAAGCCGATACTCACAGGACCGCAGTATGAGATCTGTGATGTGGTGAGTGCTAACGTTTTTGGAATTGGTCAGCTGGCTAGTACGGTGTGCGTACATATAAAACCTGCTATCAACTGCTACACGTAATGCAAAGGCTGGCATCATTTATCAGTTAAACTATGTTTGGTTGGTTTGGCCCGCTTAATGTATAGTAGATTTTGCTATACATTAAAAATTAGCATTTACGGATCTAAGATTGTAACGGATAATGTATATCTCCTCTTAGGTGATTGTCTGAATGACTGTGGATTTTGCACTCGTACATTACACAGTTTTGGCAATCTTTATTGTCTCGGTGCTTCAATATAAGTACTTGTATTCACGTGAATTTTGTATCTTTTCTGTAGTCACAGAGAGTTAGTGGTTCTCTCAGTTGTTGTCTGTAACCTAAAAACTTTCTTTAGAATGTTACGCCGGAATTGAGTAATAGGATTTCAGCGGGTTTGCAGCCTGAAGCTTGAGACTTGACAGCGAGCAAAACAATGAAATTAAATGCATGAATAGTGCACATTCGCTGTAACCATATTTGAGAACTGAAGGTGAACGTTCAACCTTAACTGAAAACCTGGACGTATCATGCGTATTTATTCCACCGTAAATCTAATTACCATTCGATTTATTGATATAATATCAACTAGGGTTCAACTATTTTTTGTTCCTGTGATTTTTAAAACTGATTTATTTTTTGAAGATTTATACGTCGATAGAATATGTTTTAGGTCGGAGCAAAATCGAAGAAAGTCAGATGAAGTGCGCAAAAAGCGGCGCAGAATAGATACCGATAGCGTGCGATCAGAACCAAACTTTGAAGACGACACAAAATTTTTGACATCTGAAGAAAAATTTATGTGGGCAAACGAGCAGCAAAGACTTGACCGTGACTGGTATCAAATGGATGAAAGGTGCATTTTGAAATTATTTAAAGCCTTTTTATATTTTTGTTATAAGCAAAAATCGATGGCTAGAATAGTATCAAGTTTACTTGTTTTCATGTGCAGCAAAGCTTGTTCGGCTTCATTGGAATTTTGTTCATGCCCTATTACGATTTTGGTTAATAATGGTCTCTATCCTGTGCAAACTACTGTCAGACATCGAAAATTACTGTGTTTATAAAGTATGGAAAGGAACACTAATATCTCCGGTAAAATGTTAGCTATTTTATTCGTCTGTGCATATTTCAAATCTTTCGCATAAGTGACGTAAAGTAACTCAAAACACAACGCGTGCTGTATTCTTTTCTGCATAGGAGTCATCCTGTTATATTTATATCGGTATATTTTTGGTGTTTTTGCGATGTTCAGAGATGGGAATCCTTTTGCTGACATATCGGAAACATATACGAAAAAGCGTGAAGATGAATTAACAAAACAGAAAACTAAACGAATGTCAGCAAAACAGCGTCAAGTGCAAGCAGATAATGCGGCGTGGGAAAATAACCGAATGATTCGCAGTGGAGTTGTAATGCGAGCTGGTGAGCAAAATATTTGAATGTGTAGTTTTATTATTGTGTACAGGTTTTGGAATTGAATATTGAACTGCGGTAATAGTTGTTTTATCATTGTTTCTTAATTGTCAGCAATTTTGCTATAAATTATCGCTAAACACCGCCTAGCAGAAACTGGCCTGTTTCTTGACTAACGGGTGAAACAGTATTGTAAAGTAGGTTTGTATATATCTCGCTGCGTTTTCATGGAAGTGATGTTGGCGGTGAAGCTTCTACTGGTTAAAAGTGTAGGAAGTGGAAATAGAATAACTCTGGCAATTCATTACTATACCAGAGATTTGGTTTATATAGCAATGATTGGTAAATAAATTGGCTGTTACTTCTAGAGTGAAATGGATTGAATTTGTTAATTTAGGTGAAATTGTTGATGATAACTTGGATGAGATTGAAGAAAACAAGGTTCATCTACTCGTGCACAATTTAATTCCTCCTTTTCTTGATGGTCGAATTGTGTTTACAAGGCAGCCCGAGCCTGTAGTAAGTGGTGGTTGCTAATATTGCACGGGTTTGATTGCAGTTGTTTCCGTAATATGTAGACTATTTTCTGAAATTTTGCAATGAAAATAGGTTTGGTTTAACTATGTAATTTAAGTTATCTGACTTTTGTTAATGTATACAGACATTCGAATACGTGTACGCGCTAACAGCTGTATTGAACGTTTTTTACTAAAAACACAGGATATATATACTTTTTGCTTTTTATTTAATTAATAATCATGCATAAATTTGCTGATTGGTCATTGTTTAGATTCCTGTGAAAGATCAGACGTGTGATATGGCCACAAATGCGTTGCGCGGCTCACAAGTTGTTAGATTTTGGCGTGAAAAAAAAGACCGAGTTCGTGGACAAGACAAACACTGGAATTTGGCTGGAACTAAATTAGGGGAAATTACTGGTGTCAGTAAAACCGACGAAGGTAAACACAAATTTTACTGCCTTACATATTTAATATTCTATGCGAATTTTATGAACGTCAAAAAATAGTATTTGCTTGCATTTGTCTAATTTTTGTTGCGCCGATTTTGTTAGATCGTTTTTCTTGCTTTTTGCATCTAGTAATTGACCACATATTTAGCAAAAGAAGACGCAAATTGTAATGTAGAAGAAGATTACAAATCAAGTCAGAAGTTTGCTGATTATATTAAGTCGAAGGCTGATGGACAAGATCAAGCTGTGAGTGAATTTGCTCGTAAAAAGACTCTAAAGCAACAACGTCAATATTTGCCTGTATTTGCAGTTCGCGAACGTTTGCTCAACATTGTTCGCGACAACCAGGTCGTTATTGTGGTCGGAGAAACAGGCTCAGGTATTTTGACCCTAAATATGAATTTTTGTTGTTTAGTTGGCGTACGGTGGTTTGTGTCATTGTTTGGGTAGGTATTGGTATTTTTGTGTTTTGTGCGAATACTTTATAATTTTGCATGTGCTCAGGTAGTTTACACTTAATTTAAATTAGCTTACATCACGTTGTTTTAGTTCTTTAATTATTGAAACTGCGCTTTGTTACCTATTGTTCTATTTTCCAGGCAAGACAACGCAGTTGACGCAGTATCTGAAGGAAGATGGCTACAGCAATTATGGGATGATTGGCTGTACACAACCTCGACGAGTTGCGGCGATGTCAGTCGCAAAGCGTGTGTCTGAAGAAATGAACGTAGACATTGGTCAAGAGGTTAGCTTTAAGAGAATTGCAGACAAAAACAGCAACTATGACGTTCTTTTAGATTGTTTTAAATGTCTGTATAAAAATTACTGGATTAGCTTTTGTGCTACAATAGTGTGTGACGCCCATGTCAAGTGCAGTAGCCTGTCCGCTGAGTTAAAGGAAGGCTCGGAAACTTAGGGATATGAGAAGATAAGGTTTGGCTTATAATTAAGCATACGTTTTAGCTTAGGTTTACGCCTACTTTTAGGTTTATGGTTATGCTTAGTAGACAAATCCCTATTGATTACATGTGGCGTAGTATATTTAATTCAACAATTTGTTTGACAAATTTTAGACTTTGCTTGTAGCAACATTGCCTATCATTTTTTAATTGATTAATTTTGTCACGGTAATCGCTTAGTAATTTATGAAATGTTCTTTGTACTT
This sequence comes from Enoplolaimus lenunculus, assembly GCA_030248215.1. Lineage (NCBI taxonomy): Eukaryota > Metazoa > Nematoda > Enoplea > Enoplida > Thoracostomopsidae > Enoplolaimus > Enoplolaimus lenunculus. The sequence continues at coordinate 136,535 of JASANG010003270.1, read as the reverse complement.
AGTTAACTGTTTATTCAGTTTGACAGAAGTTTTTTTGAAATACGTCTAGGTTGGCTATGCAATGCGATTCGAAGACTGCACCAGCCCAGCTACAGTGATCAAGTACATGACGGACGGTATATTGCTGCGAGAATGTTTGTCTGAACCAGAGCTTGATGCGTACAGTGCAATTATTATGGACGAAGCACATGAGCGTTCTCTAAGCACTGATGTGTTGTTCGGTCTGCTGAGGGATGTTGTCGGCAGAAGACAAGATTTAAAGGTAACTGTAAGATACAGTATGCCTAAGATTTTCTATTTCAATTTAACAATCATCCTCTTAAATACGAAGTTTAAAGCTCTGGGTGCCATTGTGTTTTTGTATAAAATGATGTAATAAAATTAGTTTTCTCATCGTGCATCGCAACATTGAGATGGGCAAATCCAGGTATGGTCTCGTCTCTACTAGAAACTAAGACGATCTGTTATCTCGCTGAAACTGACTGATTTCTGTCCTCTTCATTGTAGCACTTCTGATACAAAACAGTATTTATGTCTGAAACCGAGTATTTCGTTGGTGAAAGATTTTTTAGAATAGCTAACATTGGCTGGGTTTCCAAAACCCTACTTAAGTACGACTTAGTACTTAAGTTCATGTTAAGTAATTTCTTAATCACTTTGTCGTTTTTCTGAGCGTACTTAGGTTAAAAATAGTTAACTCGCTGACTAAATTCGGTAGATTATAAATTTACCATTCAGGAACACTAACCTTGGTCAAATTGAAATTACAGACTGTTGATCTCTCATCAATATAAAGCAAAACTATTACTTTTTTGTTATGATAATGGCTGACATTTGGCGTTTATTTGTTTTTGCTCTAAAATTTACTTATTTACTTAAGTCGGCGACTTAAGTAATTACTTAAATAAAACTTAGTAAATGCTTAAGTAAGATTTCAGAAACCTAGCCATTATTATTTAAGCTCATAGTAACATCAGCAACTATGGATGCAGCTCGATTTGCGGAGTTTTTTGGAAATGTTCCCGTGTTTACTATTCCTGGCCGAACATTCCCCGTTGAATTATTTCATGCCAAGACTCCGGTAGATGATTATGTGGAAGCTGCGGTTAAGCAGACTGTAACAATTCATTTAGGTTAGTGAATGGGCTAGTTTTATTTAGAACTTAATCGTGAGCTACATTGTAATATTCGCCGCTTGATGTTTAGTTGTGCTCTCTATGAAAATAAAATATTGCGGCAACAGAACCAATACATAATCATAATGGTAAAAGTTGGTAAATTCATTTTAATCGCAGCTGGAGTGTTCTGTGTGGGCAAACTTACATGAATCAATAATATGTAGTTGTAGTCAGGGGATAGTTCAGACGTTTTAGGGCGTTGAAGGTATAGCTTTGTCGCACAACGTTTATTTAAGTGTTGTGTTCTCTGTTTAGGCGGCCTGGAAGGTGATGTTTTGGTTTTCATGCCTGGTCAAGAAGATATCGAAGCAACGTGTGAAATGATTGCTGAAAAACTTGATGCTCTTGATGAGGTAACGCTTGATGAGGTAACTCGTAATTTAGAGTTTGTTATCGGGTCCAATGTATGTTCTTTGGATATGTTACAAGATGAAAAATTTCCATCCGAAACAACCTTTCGTAGCGCTTAGTTAGCATGCATAGAGCCAGTTAAAGCAAAGTTCATTAATTCTGACACGAACTGGGCTATGATCAACTCAAAGAAAATTGTGTAATTGTTTAGAACATAAACATGGACTAGCTGAGCATAAGTTTTTTTTTATTTAATGCAAGGTATACTCATTGGCTGCGTTTTTAAAACCCTAAAATCGTACTTAAGTATGGATTTCAGAAACCCAACCAATAACAGTTGAAGCGTAATGGCTCAGTTTTTGGAATCTTACTTAAGTATTTACTTAAGTTAAGCTTAAGTAATTATTTAAGTCGCCGTAAGTCGTACTTAAGTATGGTTTCGGAAACCCAAACAATACCATTTGTCTAATTGAAATCAAACATTCATGATGTCTCGTTAATATATAGCAAAATTATTACTTTATTTTTATTACCGTGGCTTACATTTGGCGTTTATTCGTTTTTCTTCAAAAAGTTAAGTATCTACTTAAGTCGGTTACTTAAGTAATTATTTATGTGTAAGCAAATAAATACTTAAGTAAGATTCCAGAAACCCAGTCACTGGCTGTGTTTCTGAAGCCCTACTTAAGTATCTGGTACTTAATTACGTGCTAAGTCATTATTTGGCCATTTTCACGTTTTTAAAAGCACACTTAAGTTAAGTAATTACTTAAGCCGTGGACTAAGTCTGATAGATTACAAATGAACCGTTCAGGTATACAAACCTCGGTCCAACTGAAATTGCAGACTCGTGGTGCCTCTTTAATATAAATCAAAACTATTACGTGTTCGTTATGACAGTGGCTCCCATTTGACGTTTACCTGTTTTGTTCTTAAAGTTACGTATTTACTTGAGTCAGCGACTTTAGTAATTGCTTAAGCATAGCATAAGTAAATACTTAAGTAAGATTTTAGAAACGCAGCCATATCTTTGTAACCCATTAATTTGATCCCCATCTCTCGACGAGCATATGGATATCGAAAATCTATATATTGTGATGCTTCGAAATTATTACACATGTTACTAGTTAGTTGTTTGTCAAATAATTATATTATTGATTTGTTTGTTGCTCTAGTGCCCTGCGTTGGCAATTTTGCCTATATACTCGCAACTGCCATCAGATTTGCAAGCACGTATATTCGAAAAGGCTGAAGAGGGTATACGAAAATGCATTGTGGCAACAAATATTGCTGAAACAAGTCTAACTGTAGACGGTATTTTATACGTTGTTGACCCAGGTAAATAAGTTTTCCTTTTAATTAATAATTACAAAATTTTTTGAACGCAGTAAGGTTAACTGTGTTTGTTATCATAAGAATAAAACATAGTTTTGAGAGACATTGGCTGGTTTCTGAAACCCTGATTAACTATGAAGGCAAATCTTACCTTAATGTAACTGAAATTGCAGACTCACGGTTTCGCGTTATTCTTAATATAAAACAAAACTACTTTTTTGTTTTGATAATGGCTCACGTTTGGCGCGTATCTGTTTTTGTTCGAAAAGTTTACTTAAGTCCGCGACCTAATTTCTTTAAGTATATTTTAAGTAAATACGTAAGTAAAAAACCCAGCCAATGACAAACACATGAATTAGAGACTAGAAACGCTTTGTCATTGCATAAAAAGTGAACTGGGTTAAAGATATTCTTTACGTTCAGATTTTTGTTACATGAGCTCACCGTACTATAGGTGGAATTAGAAATATTCAGGCTACTGCAAACTTAAAGTGTACAATCCAAGAATTGGTATGGACGCCCTTCAAGTATACCCGGTATCTCAAGCTTCTGCCAATCAACGAAAAGGTCGCGCCGGAAGAACCGGACCAGGACAATGTTACCGTTTGTTCACAGAACGTCAATATAAGGTAAGTTACCAAGTAAAACAAGTTTTAACTTACGATAGAATGACCGTTCGTGTACTGTCAATCTTTTTTAAATAATGCGCATAAAATATTTAAATTTAAATATTAAGTTATGTACGTATCGTTGGTGTGAATGGCCTTTTACAATTCTGGTTGCACACTCTTTGAACCACTCAAATTCAAAACTGCCGTACAGTTTTCTGTTTGTTTCCAATTTGGACAACGCCCAATTAGGTAATATTTTGTTTTTAGCATACATGTTTTATGAATGGAACCTGTATTCAGATTTAAGTGAATTATCAGGTTTGTCTTCAGGACGAATTGTTGGAAACAACTGTTCCGGAGATTCAGCGAACCAATTTGGCAAACGTAGTTTTATTGCTGAAATCGTTAGGTGTTGATGATTTATTGCGATTTCATTTCATGGATGCACCACCTGAGGATAATATAATGAATTCAATGTATCAGTTATGGACACTTGGCGCTTTAGATCACACAGGTAGGTATCAGGATGACCAACTAGTTTTCCAATGAAATTGTTTGGATTTTCATTGTATTTTTCATAATATTTACAGGAATAATAATGTTTTCTTTTTTGGAAACCAAACTGTACAGCTGAAACTCTTTAGCGTAGTGTTTCATATCTGTTTAGTCTTCATGAATTGTTCACATTAGGCGTTAAGTTTTTAGGAGCGCTGACAAAATTAGGCCGGAGCATGATCGAGTTTCCTGTTGATCCGACCCTATCAAAAATGCTCATTGTGTCGTGTGATATGAAATGCTCACAAGAGATTTTAACAATCGTATCCATGTTGTCGGTTCCGTCAATTTTTTATCGACCTAAAGGAAAAGAAGATGAAAGCGATGCAAAACGGGAGAAATTTCAGGTGAAAACTTTAAACTGGGCGTAACGTTTAGGTGACCACTAACTCATGACTGCATTTTTAATGTCGAAATGTCTATGAAACTTTCCTATTTAGCGCCACCTTCTTGAGTTGAGTCTGTCTAAACGAGATTTTCATGTAAACGTGTGACGTGCTGACCATTAGAGGTTTTCCGAAACTTTGTTGTTGTTGTTGTTGTGTTGTTGTTGTTGTTATTGTTGTAGTTGTTGTTGCAGTTATTTCACACGGCGGTATCTGGAGGGTTGTCAAATATCGATAGACTGAGGCAACGTGCAGTATCTTATTATTCTGGAGATAATAAATTGATGTCTTGCTATAGCAAATATTATATTTTGCGTTTTATTGGATTAGAAAACCGTGTAGATTAAGCGTGTTAATAACTCTGTGGATCTTAGATGATTGTATACTAAAATGCCATATATTCGTAAGTGATTGATTTGTTATTAGGTACCAGAATCAGATCATTTGACATTCTTGAACGTGTATCAGCAGTGGAAAGCGAATAAGTATTCTGCGGCGTGGTGCAATGAACATTTTGTTCACCATAAAGCGATGGTAAGTTGTTGCTTCTTTGAAAAATGTAAAATGTTTTCCTGAAATTTACTTGACGATGACAAATTAAATTACAGACTTTAATTGCGAGGTTATGCTAGTTTAGCAGTTATCTGCTCGTGGCCTGTTCTTTACAAAATTATTCGACAACGTTGTTTGCATCTGAGACCATTTGTTGTAGCTTGCGTTGTATTTTATGAGTAGCATTTCTTATGACACATGTATGATTTTAGAAAAAAGTTCGTGAAGTAAGAGCGCAATTAAAAGATATAATGGAATCTCACAAGATGGATATTGTCTCGTCGGAAACTGATTGGGATGTTGTTAGAAAATGTATTTGTTCAGCTTATTTTCATAATGCCGCTAGGTAAAGTGATTTGTGTTTTTGCATTGCTGACGTTAAATTATTTTGCATTTGACTGTTCTGTTCACGCTTACATACACGGGTAGGTAATGCAGTCCTACTCAGTTACGTAATAGACCAGCGAAGTTTTCCGTGTCCTCACAAATTTCATCTGCTAAATGCAAAAGAGCTGAAACATTTGCTCAACTATATCAAATATAAGTGCTGAAATTTTGCGTTTCATGCAATAGTGTAGTGTTTTGAATATTGTGTTGTTCAGAAATTATGTTGTTAGACTTAAATGTTATACTATTTTATCTTCAGCATTCGTTCATACCCAATGCTAGTTTTCCAGGTTGAAAGGTCTAAGTGAGTATGTTAATCTGCGCACTGGTATGCCATGCTTCTTGCATCCGACGTCTGCATTGTTCGGCATGGGCTTTTCGCCGGATTACGTAGTGTATCATGAATTAGTTATGACTGCAAAGGAATACATGCAATGTGTCACAGCTGTCGACGGGTTTTGGCTGGCTGAACTGGGTCCTATGTTTTACTCGGTTAAAGATTCATCGAATTCACGCCAGGTTTGTCGAAATTTATTATTGTTTATCATGAACGAGCTTGATGGTTGTGTGGTGGTTTTGACATATTGCTAGCACTGGTGCAAAGTTCATACAGAACTTATTGGTATTCTGAAAACGAACGGCTTTGCACGATAATAAATATTTGTCATCTTTTCAACTTCATTACAAATATATTCATCAGGGGCCGATCGCTGTGAGACTGTGAAGCTTGGGCTTTGGTTTTCGGACATAGGCTTTGTGGGTAGGTCCTTAGTTAAACGCTTGCCAATATTTCAAACAATGTATGCACCCTTAGATTTGAGATAATATGTTCTTAACTTATAAGCATGCGCCAACCTTTTTGACATAATTAACAATGTGTGTTTCTCTAGAATTTGAAAGCAAAGGAAGCTAAATCTATGATTAAAATGGAGGAAGATATGCGGGCATCACAACGGTTAATGGCGTCACGTCGTGAAGAAGTTCAACATGAATCTGAACGTCAGCGCAAAAAAGCAGTTGAAAAGATTTACACCCCTGGTCGGCCATCAGGTCCTCAAACGCCAAGACCTACGTCTACTCGTTCTAGATTTGGGTTATGATATCTTGTTTTTGACAGTTATTGAGTTTCCGTTGGCTGTTGTTAAGTCTGAAAACGCGCCAGCACCACTATCCAGGGAGAGGCGGAATAGGGAAAGAGAGGTAACGTTTCGTGCTTTACAATTCATGCTTCTGCTCCTTGAGCCCTTGTTAGGTTTGTATCTGGTGTATAGAAGCAAAAATTTCTGGTGCAAACGTATCGACATACAATTCATGCGGAGCGTTAAACCTGACGTACCGAGAGAATCGGTCAAGTGGGGAACGAATTGATTATGAGGGGTCTTTCTTTTAGTGGGGAAGGAAATGATTATCAGGGGCCCTTCATTTATACATACCAGGAAACCCAGTTTTACACATATAAATACTTTCGTCGGTGCTGAAGCTGAAGTTATTACTTCTTCATCCTGAAATACTTGCATATGTTCTAATGGTTGAACCAAACATGGATTGTTGTCCTGTAAAAACTAGCTATAGCAAACCAGTTATGCGATTTGACCTGCGCGTCTTCTTGCACGATACATTTACTGTAAATTCGTTTTGTTATTTCTGCTTTTCCACAGCGGGGGGCAGCACTTTTCGAAATTTACATTTTCCCCCCGGCGAAAATTTTGCTGCCCCCCGGAAAGGCCCCCCGGCGAATTTTCGTCTGCCCCCCAGCAAAATGCCCCCCAGTAAATTTTTTGCTGGGGGACCCCCCAGGACTTTTCTAAGCCAAAAATTTTCAATGTTAAAACATAAAGACCTGGACTTTTTTGAGGCGGGCATTCGGCAAAATGTGATTTTATATTACGCTGAGTACTCATAATTTTTTAATAGCGTTACAAATACCGGTAGTAACTAGTACAATTCAATAATGAACTGAAAAAAGCACAATTATATAAAGACCGTTTCAGGGCATACAGCATTCGAAAGTACCTTGCAGCAACAAGTTCAACACGTCTGAGCCTTTATATAAACTGAAGCTGTGACTAATATATAAAATATATGTTAATCACAGTTTCAATTATAGATTATCTATATTTCATATAATTGTGCTTCTTTCAACTTTTGGTAAAGTTGTCAGTAATATTAGTTAAAATTATTGTTATTAGCGTTTGCGGGGAATTTTTGTCATGTTGAGCGATGAGTAATCTTCAGTTGAGTTGGAAACACGATCTAAAATAAAAAAATGGTCCAAAAAGTCGGCTTGCAAAATTTTAAGCCTGCCCCCCAGGACCCCCAGATCATCTGCGGGTCCCCCCAGGAAAACTGCCCCCCCCCGCAAAATTAGCTGCCCCCCAGGAAACTCCTGGGGCCCCCAGGAAACGCCCCCCGGCGGAAATTTTCAAGCTGTGGAGAAGCCAGATTGTTGCTTTTATACGAATCTGATTCGTTAAGCTAGGACATTGTAAGGAGCTTTAGGGTGATTCCCTCTTTGGATTTTGTCCAAATTTTGGCGCGTACTTTTTCAGTTGTAGGCAATCCGTTTCCGAGTTGTACGCGATCCGTTTTTGCACTTTTAGTATATAAACAACATATTTTATCGCAATTTTTCATTACAGATATGCTGCAATTTGAAATGAAATCAAAGTTACAAAATTCTTCATAAATTTTAAATATTTCGAACCATGTAAAGATTTGGGGCGGAACGTGTTTCTGTGGGGCTGGAATAGAGTAAGCTTAGCTTTGGAGTAAATTTTTGTTTAGGCTTGGGAAGATGTTTATACTACTGGTCCGGCCTTTTCTGCCACGTAACTTCCGCTTGCAAGCTGTTTGTTATGTTCCTGAATTTAAATAAAATGTCTTATTTAGTATCTGTCATGCTTTTAAATAATGAAGAATGAGGTGTGAATGAGCGCTATAGCAATAAATTATCAGGTTTTGTAGGCAAGACGAATTTTCCAAATTAGCAAACTCAGCCGTTTTTGGTATCGGTTGTTATTCCTCTGGATTTCGAAAAAGGGATCCAAATGAGTTTGACATTGTTTCAAAATGTTTTTTAGAAAAGCAGGCACCGTTTTAAAATCGGTATGAATTGTTACAGTTTAATGAAAGTTCTGTTGTTTTCGGACATTGTACGGATGGGGTGTGAAAACTAGAGAATTGAATATTGTTGGAATTGTATTTGCTTGATTATAATCATTTTTCATCATAGAAAACAAATTGCATATTATGACGTCTGTGCCTTCAGCCACTGAATTGAAAGAGCAAGGTAAGTTTATGACACATACGTTCACACTCGGGATGAATGCAATAATACGGATCGCACTACAAGTTTAAAATCTATTTTGATTTATGATAGGCAACAGCTCATCGACATATTTATTATATATCTTACTGTGAGTTCCGTTGCAAACGATATCAGTATATTTTGTGTAGCTGTGATTCTTTTTGAGATATATTTGGTTAATCACTGAGCATTGAATTTTCAGGTCAATTGAATTTGTTACTTTTTGGTTTGGAAGCCCAACTGCGTGATAGTCCGGTGGTTTTTCAAGTTTCTTTTAAATCTGTCATTTTTATTGAAAAATTAAGTTTTTCTTGCAGGTAATCGATTTTTTCAATGTCATCGATTTGAAGATGCAATATCTTGTTATAACAAAGCCATTGTGAAAAACCCTGAAATGCCTGCTTTGTTTACAAATCGCGCGCTGTGCTACTTGCATTTGAATCAAGCTGAAAGATCCGCTGAAGACTGTCGAAAAGCGTTGGAAATTGACAAACGTTGGGTTAAGGTCTGTTTAAAAGTTTGGGCTGAAGTTTTGTGTACAGAAGAATCAGCGTCTTGATCAATGATTTTGAATAATTATGAGGCTGAGGTTTTATACGTGAACTGTTGATATTTAATCATTTCTTTCTATAACGTTGCAAGTCGAGCTATTTATATTTTAAACTGCATGAGTTTAAAAATTAGTTATAATTTTGTAGATATTGACTGGTTGCACCGCATATATGTACCAAGTATATTCCGTATTCAGCGAACGGCAGTGTTGTTGATTATGAAATCAATCAGAAGCAACGAATACTTTTATTCTTAAACTAGCGAAGTCATTCGTAGCTCTGAAAAATACCTCAATATAATGCTTTCATTTAGCGTTATTTTCCGGCAGTAACTGTCTAACTTGTTTTAGGCGCACTTTTTTCTTGGGAAGTCATTACTAATGCAGAACCGATTTGACGAAGCAATTAAATCTCTCACACGTGCTCACGAGTTTTCGAAAACGCAAAAGGTGCAATTTGGTAAGCTATACAATATTTTCTGGCACATTTCTTGTCAGGGCAAAGCTCTCGTAATTCGTATTGATTTTTAATCTATCCATAAACTTGTTTGAATTCGAAAAGCACGGGACAAAAATAAACTTAATCACAAATAATTGTAATTTATACATTATGTACTTTCGCTATATCGTTTAATGCAGTTCCGAAATTGTACACATGCCTTGCTTTTGATATTATTTTAGTTTATAATACCGTCTAGGAAGATACAGAGTAGTTGGCTTTAGGATTCGATGAAATTGCTGGTACAATTAGGCAAGCTAAGCGAGCAAAGTTCAATAAAGAAGAAGAAAAACGCATTTCACAAGAAATAGAACTACAAAGTTACCTGAATCGCCTGTTGTATGAAGATAAGGAAAAACGAATACGGGAATTAAAGGTTAGTGGGTTTTATGTACTGTTTACTTTATGGGACTAAGCATGGTTCACTTTGTCGCCATTAGCATTATTTAATGTTTTTATGTTATAGTAAGTAGATTTATGTTTTAGAATGCAGACGAGCCTCCTACAAAAGAAGAAATCGAACACGTGGAGTTTGAATATTCGGATAGACTTAACGAAGTGAATAATTTGTTCAAACAGGTTAGTTGTGTTCTTATTCTAAATTTCTTTCCAACATGGTGTATGTCTGACGAATTGATGTATGAAATATACATGCATGCCGTTAAGCGTAGCACTGGTAATTGGTGTGGCTGGTTTTTATTTTGCTGTATACCGGAGCCAGAATAGTGAATTTTTCATTCGAAACGTGTCGTATAGTATTTATATTTTATCCGAATAATAAATATTTCCCCGATAATAAATCATATTACTCTATCCTCTCGATGTTATCCTCAATTTTCAATCGCTTAATTGAAATAATTTGTCAATTTAAGTTATTCTCCTACAACATTAAGGGGTTTACTTTATTGGTACGATTATGGGAAAGAGCTTTATTGATACATTCTATTTCAGAAGTTAGTTATATTTTTAGAATTTTTCCTTTCAGCTCTCAAAATATTATTTCTTCCTAGCTTCACACGATGTCATTAGCTATTCATAGCAAAAGCTGCTATGGTGAAGAGCTGTTCAAAGGCTGTGGGTAAACTTAGGCTTTGAAAAGACATTCAAAATGACGAGTAGTTCAGGCATTCTTGTGATCTAAGAGTGTTTTCTATGTCACCTCAACCAGGCTCATTCATATTCCTGCAACGAAATTCCCGCTTGATCATAGACACTTTTCATGAGTATCGGAATCGGCACTACAAGAAATTGTCGATTCTTTGTCGACATTTTTTGCACATAACGGTGAGTTTTAATGCTATCAGTTTCACTTGTTTGCGTATATCGATGCGTCTGATCAGGGAACCTGTTATTATCTCTTGCGTTTGTTTGAAAAAATAAAAATCGGCATCGGAATCGGTATTAGTAGAAATTTTGACATCGACACATTCCTAGCGGTCAACAAAACTTCTTCCCCTAACGATTTCAAGCCTTCAAGAAATTAAGGGTAGATGTGAGGCCAAGCTGAAATTCATTGCAACATTGTGAATGAGTTTTGCTGGGGTGACAGAGGAAACACTCTTTGATCACACGAACGCCTGACCTACACGTTATCTTCAATGTCTTTTCGAAGTCTAAGTTTAATCCAACTGCCATTAAACGAGTAATTCACCATCTTTTGCAATAAATACCTGACGACATCGTGTGGAGTTAACATGACTTATTTTGAGAGCTACAATAAATTTTCTGTGGTAGTATGATCAACTAAAGCCCTCTTTGTTGTAAAGGGGAAACTTAAAGGGATATAAAATATTTGAGGCAAGCTTATAGGGTGAGAATTATGGTAAAAATAATGCTAAGAAAAATAACATTATATCGGAACGGTGGAAAGAATATAGTGAGGGATGAAATATAACTAATAGTGGGAAAGACCAATAAGGGAAAATTTTTAATGTCACTGGATGTTACCATAGCGATCATTTAAGTTTGTGCACTGTCGAAACTTAGTCACTCTGAAAAACATAAGTTTCTTGACTGTCTGAAAGTGTTATCGCAGCAACGTGTTTAATATGTCCAACGGTAAAAAAAATTTACGACATTTCGGACCGCAATAATCGTTGATATCCGATGTCCAGATATTTCATACCGGATAGCAGAACTAGATTAGGATGTTGGTGTCTTCCCCGCATATTTAACCGGAAACGTATTGCAAGAAGTAGTACTAATAATAAATTGCAACAATTTTCCTACATACGTCGATGAGCGAGTTTCAGTAAATCTTGGTCTAAAATTGGTTCGATTCATCGGATGTGGTGTACACTTCAGGTAGACGAACGAAGAAAACATCGTGATGTCCCTGACTACCTATGCGGTAGAATAAGTTTTGAATTAATGCGCAATCCAGTCATCACTCCATCGGGTATTACGTATGATAAAAAGGTATGTCCTAGCGCTGTCTTACAATGATTATTGTTTAAATCGGAACAAAGTGATTTACTGTTCAAATCTCGTGGCGCTGTTTTAGACTGATTGTTGTTTAAATCGGACGCAGGATTTACGGTTCAAATTCAGTGCCGGTTGAGTGCATTTTTTACACATCAGAATCAACCCAGTTGCACACGGTTGCGTACAATATATTAGAACGCCTGCGCTCACACACATGTGTAAAACCAGCTCGAGCAAAATCTACAATAAATGCGAAGGAAGGAATCGTGTTAAAACAAAACGCTATTTCAAGCGCTTTTCATGTTTCAGGAAATCCTTCATAACTTTTTTCTAAGTGGAGAAACTCTGAAATGAGTCGAAAGTGTAGCAAAAGACTGGTTAGTAAACGTTTCTTAGTGTTTGGCAAAACGATATTATTCTTTAATCAGAATGAACGCTTTTTTCAAGATGCCAAACACGTTTTATTGTTTTGACAATATTCTTATTCTTGCTGTCTAATGGAGTCAGGACATTGAAGAACATTTGCAACGCGTTGGTCACTTTGATCCTGTCACAAGAACAACACTAACAAGCGATCAGTTGATTCCAAATTTGGCAATGAAAGAAGTTGTTGATCAGTTTTTAGACGAAAATGAATGGGCGGTCGACCTTTGAGTAACTTTTGGTCGTGAACAATAGTACAGTGAAGGCTGTGAGAAGTTATTCAACAAACTGTTCAGGAGTCGTGCCAAAAATATAAAACGTTTTTGATGTCAAAGAGTCGAAGATTCGTCCGCTTAATGGAGTTTCCTTTAATAGCGATCTGTTATATTAACATATTAACGGATTTTTTTACACTTTCATACAAAAACATATTGAAAGGTGGTGCTGGGAACACGAAACGCATTTTTAAAAGCGTTTTAGTTTTTGTACGATTCCTTGTCTGAATAGTCACTACTTTTTTGAGTCATCTCTATATTGATGGAGTTTGCTGTTGATGGAGTACACCATGTTTAGAGCTAGATATCACAAAGAAGTTCATCCAAACTAGGGATTTCAACAATCATTGGGTCAATGTTACTGTAAGGGGCGTAACAGTTGTATAAGCATATTCCTGAGCCTGAATTCTTAACACAGGGATAAGTTTAAATATAATAAAGCTTTGGGCAAGAAGTAGTCCAAAGCTCAAGCTTACTTTTGCAGTCCGCGATAAACCTGTACCACGCAAAATAAATTGTCTTATATTTGTGAAATTTTATCTAAACTCCAGACTTATACGACGTCTTGAATTCCTGGCTTTTATTTCTGAAATCTTTCAGAATATGTGTCTGAAACTGTTCAGACATAAAAGTTTAAAAATTAAGCATTATGAACTATTAAGAGAAATATTTCTGCAGGTATAATACAAATATGTCAGAAATAGAAGTCAAAGACTTGCTAGGAAAATCGACTGCAAAATTTGTGGCTAAAGTTCTACCAAATACCTAACTTTCATGCAATTATTTTGAAGACTTCTTTTATTCCTTAGCTTGTGCAACATCTGCTTCTATAATGTAATTTAGATAATTTATTGGATTGGTATTAACGCATTGCGCAGTCTATTAACTGCAATTAACAGCTGTACAGTATTTGTTAACGTTTGGTGCTCTTTGGTGTAGGGTCATAATCCATTGAGTTCGAAAGAACTACCATTGAAAATGTCAGGTCGCGTTCGAAAGTAATTTTTTCCTCGCTAATCTTAATACTGTAGTGACCCGAAAAAGAGGGGGGTGATAACTGGGGGGTCCCCATTTTGTGTCTCAATCAATAGGAGTCCGTATTCTTAAAAGAGTCTGTGAGCGGATAGAGTCTCTAAATCAATTAGAGTCGTCCATAAATGTCAATAATGTCTAATTGCAACGCATAAATGACTCCATGACCAAATAATTTGAGTTCGAAACTTTAAACCGTAGTTAAATTTTAAGTACACCTAAAATAACTTTTCGTTACCGCTCAAACTATTGACACAAAACAAATAAACATTTAATTCAACGATAGTTGCAGTAACGCATATATATCAGTAACGAAGGACGGCGGAGCGTGGGTTAAAAATAAACCGTAACCAAATAACGGGGTGGGTACCCTCTGGTGAGGCCAAATAAATTTCAGCCTCCCTCCCTGTTATTCGGGCCACTACAGTACCGGCTTATCTTTTAAGTCAGGATTTCAATGCGTTTCTATTCTGCGTAGTACACTCGCCTAAATTAGTTCGGTTGAACAAGACGAATTTGTATTTTTGTTAATGTTGAATGTGCCCCAAACCAAAGTTGTTTTGTATATATGTCATCTCAACTTAAAATGATGGGCCCATGTATGGAACATGGCCGGATCGTTTTCCAGAGGGGCAGTAGTAGAGTCAGTTTAAGCTTTAGACTCATTTTTTTTCCTTAGGCTTAGGTTAGGAATACGCTTATACTACTGTTCCGGCTTTGTTCTATACATGGGCCAAATGATGTAACAAATGTGAATCACTCCGAATGATAAAATGTTTTAAAACATGAAAAAATTTACTACCGAAATTGTCGGAACCGAAAAAGCAGAATCCCTACCGGAGCCGTAGGTTATTTTTTGCCGGAGCCGGAGGCAGGCCTGCGGCATCCTTCAATGTGAGATTTTGCAGGTGTGAAATGTGGGTTGCATCTACGACACAAAAAAGCTGTGATCAAGAAATTAAGTTTTAATCTGTGCGCTTTTTATGCACTTACATAGACAACCCATACAAACTAAAATCATATTGAAATTTCTTTTTAGCGGTATGATGTGGCATGTACGTATGGGGGTAACCAGGATTTTCGTTTGGGGGGCACGCAAATACTTTAGAGTGCTAATGATATAATTCACCACCACTATAGTTATACACACACAACAACGGGTGATAAAATAAATTTTGGTTACATATTCCACTAAAGCAACGTCAGTTCAGAACGGAAAGGCACCAACAACGTTGTGTATCCGGAAGTGAAAAATACTGGATCCGTAGCCTAAGTTTAACAAAGCTTGGCGGACCCGGAGGTGAAACCGGACGTGAGGCGAAATTAATCAAAATGGTGTTTAACGTGTAAATTTCAGGAAATATTTGTTTTGTGTTGTTAAGTTGTTTGGTTTTACGCTTTTTTAAGAAATCTGCAAATTTTTAACAAATTTGAGTCAAAAGTTAATGAAGTGTGCCAAAATGATATATTTTGCAATAATATGCAAAATTTCACTACCGAAATTCTCAGAACCTTCGACCAAAAAATCTACCGGAGCCGGAGCTTGAGGTCGATTTTTTCCGGAGCAGGAAGCAGACCTCCGGTTGCACCCTGACCAACTAGTTTGTGGGATTGAAACTTACAGGCGATCATAGTTTTAATTTTTCCAAAACTATTGGAGACATGGCCCCTTTGCCCCCCTGGCTTACGCCGCTGGTGGCGACATTTCAGTGAAAATTATCGGTATTTCATGATTTTTAACCAAGCAACAGTAATGAAATTTATAGTTTAACTTTGCGCTAGTACGGTGCAAGCATAAAGATTACTACAGTTGTATTTTTGCTGAATTTTTGTTGAGTTCGGGACCAGCAAAAACCATAGAAGGTCATGGCAGTGGTGACACCTTTTCTGAAAATGACTGAATTTTTTACATAAACCAATGTTTCAAAGATGTTTTATTTTTCAGCCAACACATCCGGGTATTCACCGAGCATTGTAAAATTTTGAAGAAAAATGGCGCATGTACCGAAATTTGGGCCAATGTAACAGGGGCGGAACAGTACAAGAATATTCCTAAGCCTAAGCCTAAGCCTAAAAATGAGTTTATTCCTAAGTTTAAGCCTAAGCCAAGCAAAAAATAGTCTAAAGCTTAAGCTTACTTAATTCTAGTCCCACACTAAAACGTTCCGCCCCTGATCTTTACATGGGCCAAGGTTTTGATGCAAGGCAAAAACGTTTAATTCAACGGATAGTTGCAATGCAGGATACATATCAGAAACGAAGGGTATCGGAGAGCGGGGTGGTAGAAATAAGTAACAGTCTGTAACCGAGTAACAGGTCGTACGCTTTGGAGAAACCAAATATCAGTCCGCCGCGCCATTTAATGTATATAAAAATCCTCTTGCGACTGGTAAACGCATAGCTAGTGCGAATAAATTAGTGTAATATTTAGGTTAGCTTAGCTTTAAGTTAGGTAGCACAGAGTGAAACGTGGGCATTTTAATCGGATGTGCGTTATTTTAGATAGTCGCATATCCGCTTAAGTAACTCTTATAGACTTTCAGCTTTAGGCAACAGTAGCGTCTGTGAACGGTGATATAGGGCTATGCGGTACAAGCCGCATTGTATTTCGGACACACACACCGAATACTTTGCAAATCCGACAAGGTCTAAGTGTTATGTTAGTGCTAAGTAGTCGAAACCATGAACCTTTGACTATTCAACAAATACTATAACACTGGATAGGTTAGCTATATGCTATGTTCACTTGTATACTACGCTGTGTGTATACGGCGTAGCTATCACATGAATAGTGTTACATATTCGTTTTTCAAGAATGTGTTTTACATTTGGGTACGCCATCAGGTTAAAACGACTTTATTTTATTTCGAAAAGGCCGTCTCTTCACCGAGGCTGAAAGGTGTTGCTATAATTTCTCGATTATAGGCGGCTCTGCACTCTCGTTATATATTTCAAACTCTGAACCGTAATCAAACTAAAAGCCACACCTAAAAAGTCCGTATGATAAACGAGAAGGATACAGGAGCTGGCTTTAGCCAGGCGCCATATAATTAGTATCATTTGCAATTTACATTAACCTTACGAATTTATATCCTATATCCGGTTAACATTCGGCTCCGGTCCCAGTACAAAATTCGCTGCTCGGCTCCTGTTCCGAAATCCGGGTAAATTAATTTTGCCGGAACCGGATACGGATATTGAATTTTTCGCCGGAACAGGAGCCGGATTCCGAAAATTGCATTATGTTAAAATAATTTATTTTTTCGCTGTATTTTTCTAGATTTTGCCGGAACAGGAACAGAAATTGAATTTGTTCGCCTGAACCGGAACAACAGGTGCAGGAACCGGAATTTGAAGTACGTTTCATCACCGAATTACTGTTGGACTTTTTAGAAAACTTTCCAAAATGGATTAAGTGAATTTCATCTATTTCATCATCAAGTTTTGCGAAACCACATCAGAAACAGTTTATTAACAAAATTGAACTAATTACAAAAACATTCATTTAGAAAGAACAATTTTTAAAGACAAAATTTTCAATATTTACACGATTGTGAATAATTTGCCACAAAACTGTAACAACAATTCCGGTCCTGCATCTCTGAGTGCAGGATCAGGAACATGCATTGAATTTTTGCAGGAATTCAGGCCGGGACAGGAATTCCGATGTTTAATCGGTTGGGAAATACTGGGTTTATGTGAGGTAATATTTAACCAGTTTTAGTTCAACTATTGTATCATATAATAATTTAAAATATTTTGATACTTCATAGCGTTCTTAATGGATTTCTCCGAAAATGACAAAAAGAATGGCATTTCGGATGATATAATTAAATCCGCGAATAGGCTGAAAGACGTTGCTAACGCACACTTTAAAGGTTAATTTACATCAAGAGTGTATATATGCGTATGCGTATATATCAATGTGTGACCGGATATTAATTAATTAATTTATCGGATCCTGTGCAGGATATCGAATTTTTGCCAAAACCGGTTATTAACCGGATATAGCATGTAAATATGAATGTAATTGAGCCACGCTAAAGTATACGTTGAATTAAAATTAATTATATATTATTATATACATAATATATAATATACTTTTTACCGCACGAAAATACATATTTCATTATTACTGTTCTAAAACACATAAAATTGTGTTCACTAAACGATCGAACGTATTATATCGAAATCAAATTTGCATTCTCTGATCACCACAGGACGCAATGGTTTCCACTTTTGAGTTTTTATTGAAATTGGGTATTTAGAAGCAGCCATTGTAAAAAGAGCCAAAATAATAGTGCCTGTCTGGTTACAAATATAAAAGATTCAGAATTTTAGTGCAAGAACTCTAGACTTGGCCCGTCACCTAGGACAAATACAGAGCGAGGGAACTTTTGCTTTTTGGGTAACACACACTGCTCAAGTTTGAAATAGCGTCTACCTACCCGTTTTCAGTCTCAGTCTTGGGCTTGATATATTGTCATGTTTAAGGACAGAGATATCAGAAAGCGATCGATGTTTACACACAAGCGATCCAACTAAATCCAACTGAAGCAGCTTATTACGGTAATCGGAGCTTTGCGTACCTCAAAACTGAAATGTACGGCTCAGCTGTTGATGATGCTACGAAAGCAATTTCGCTTGACCCAAAATATGTTAAAGTTAGTTTGAAAAATTGTTCGTAGTACGTAGACCTCTATAATGCAAAGGCCATTCACACGCAGTTGATATTCATCATTTTTCCGTATCTTGTTATTTTGTTGTAATATACAAATACGAATCGTTGGTTAGCAAGTGAAAATGGTTTTTGTTGATTCAGGGTTACTATCGTCGTGGAGCTGCCAACATGGCGTTAGGAAAATTCAAGCTAGCGTTGAAGGATTACGAAACCGTAAGTATTTAGGCTGCACTTTCGGGGATGCACTTTATTGGCCACGAAAATGCAACCTAACTTATGTATTGGTACACTGTATTATAGCTTAGTAAATGGTCAACATAGCATTTTAACGGGTTAATACATTTAACTTTGTACTCACAAGCAATCCTAATACCATGCTCAGGTTCTGTTACACGTATGTTCAGTTGCTACTACTAGGATAAGTTTGCATTAACTGTGCTTTGTGGGAATTTGGAAACCACCTTTAACTTGGCTCGATAATACTGTTCTTCCATTATGACTGGTACTTCCTTGCTATCGCGTGACCGGTTTGATTTTTATTTCGAGCAGTATATGTTATACAGGTGCACAAGGCACGTCCTAACGACGCTGATGCTAAACTGAAAGTCACCGAATGTACAAAAATCATCAAGCGAAAGGCATTTGAAAAAGCAATTGCGGTGGATTCGGATGACAAGTGTATCGCTGATTTAATAGATTTGTCTTCAATGAGTTAGTAATTTATACAATTGCTGAGTGGCTACTGTCGTTGCATAACAATAATTTTAAGCAACCACAGTCTGTTTAATGACAGTGCTAAAAAATTGCACTGTGGCACCTTAAATTTCACGGTTATATGCTAAAATACATTGATTTCTATCAATCTAAGCATTTTATTGCGTACATAATTAATTGCATAAATTAATTTGCTAAACAAACTTATGTAGTCTTGAAGATCTGTGCCGGTACCAGAAATTTTGCTGATACCGATGCCTATTTTTATTTTCAAATTTTGCCGATGCCGATTTAAATTTTAACACACGATGCTTAATGATAGGATTACTATATTACATCATTAGATAATGGAGGACTTAAACCCTAGCAAGCATTATCGGTTATAACTTTAGAGACACAACAGTTTCTTAATCAGAGGTGTTTGTATACGCCACACAAGATGAATTGATAGCACTCAAACTTTATGCTATGCGCAAACAGTATCGGTAAAGAATAGGCATTTGCAGTGCCGATGTCGATACTTACGAAAAGTATCGATATCAATCGGTACATTTCTAGTATGTGTATTATTATTTCTTAATGGCGGCTGGCTTTGCGTGTTCAGCCATTGAAGATGAATATTCCGGACCAAAGTTTGAAGACTGTGTAACAGTAGAGTTTATGAACGAGCTAGTGGAAGCATTTCGAAACCAAAGGCATCTGCATCGAAAGCTGGCGTACAAAGTAAGGTGTTAGTGTTTTGTTATATTTGTTCCAAATACGCTAACAACAAGGGAAGTATTTCTTCAGGTTTTGTGACTTCAGGTTTGTATCTCCATAAACGCGAGAGATAATTTTTCTGAAGTTAATGACTGAATTAACAAATAAAATGTGGTGCTTGTAGTTTCTGAAAAGTTGTGTTCTGCCAATGAACCACGTGACTCAAATTTTTTAGCTTGAAATTTTATGCAGTTGCGAGCCATTGCAGTTATGTTATTGCAGATTGCTAACGAAAATTAAGGTTATTATTTATAGATCCTACTGGAAATCAAGAACCATTTCATGAGCCTGCCATCTCTTGTCGAAATAACAGTTCCTGAGGTAATATAATATTTAGTTTGTTCTAATTTTACGAGATTGAGTAAAGACTTTGATGAATTTAAAGATTATTGATGTCGTGTTCGGAGGTTGAGAAACCACAGAACAAATTGACAATTATAATTATTTTAAAACCAATTATGTATCCTTCGCCATATAAAGTTTACTTACACCATGCAAAAGTACTGTTAAAGAATAGTAGCAAGTATCTCTTGTCTGGTAGTTGTCATATACGTGAAATAGGTATATCAAGATGATAATTATAATTAGCACAACTAATATAATTTTCTTTTTGTTCAATGTCATTTTTGTAATATCAGGGCAAAAAGTTCACAGTATGCGGTGATATACATGGTCAATACTATGATTTGCTCAATATTTTCAAGCTCAACGGCATGCCGTCGGAAGAAAATCCCTATGTATTGTTGTTTTCGCATGGCTAAAATAATATTATCTTAATTATACATTAAAGCCGAATTTTTTTAGAAATTTTCAAGATTAGAACTATGTGGCTGCAGCCCTGAATTATTCGGGAATCGAGAGTTCTTTGAAAATGTGAAATCCAGTATTATGTGTTGTGGATAAAGTATCAGTAAATCAAAGAGTTACATTTTTTCGCAACATTAAAAGTTGTGTGCAAAAATTTTTATTTCTCACCATACTGAAAGAAACTGAAAAGATGGAGTGAAATTAATTTATTGTGGTACGCTGTTAACGCGGGGTTCTATTGTAGCTCGTCAGCAATACACTTTAAAATATTTAACTTTAAATTTTATTTCGTGTTGGCTGCTTAGTGGTCACCCTATTTAAATGGGTCTGTGATGCGTTGTAGTTTTGTTTTACTGTAACCAAGAGAAAGTTATGTTTTTATATAAGCGTATTCAATTTTTAGCATGCCGCATGCGTAGATGTTCTTGATTTCTATTGACTTGCTTGTCGATTTCTTCGCTATTTTATTTAGTCTTTATTTCAGCTGTTCAACGGCGATTTTGTCGATCGAGGTTCTTTCTCTGTCGAAGTTATTTTCACGTTATTTGGATTTAAACTGCTATATCCTAATCATTTTTTCATGTCTCGGGGTAAGTGTATTTCAGGATTAACATTGTGTTTGGCTTTTTATGCTAACTGGATGTTGACACTATTATTATTATTATTATTATTATTATTATTATTGTTATTATTATTATTAGTAGTAGTAATATTATTAGTATTATTATTATTATTATTATTAGTATTATTATTATTATTAGTATTATTATTATTAATTATTATTATTAGTATTATTGTTATAAATATTATTATTAGTATTATTATTATTAATTATTATTAGTATTATTAGTATTATTATTAGTATTATTATTAGTATTAGTATTATTATTATTAGTATTAGTATTATTATTATTATTAGTATTATTATTAGTATTATTATTATTAGTATTATTATGAGTATTATTATTATAAATATTATTATTAGTATTATTATTATTAGTATTATTATTATTAGTATTATTATTAGTATTATTATTATTATTATTATTATATTTATTATTATTATTTTGAATTTCGTGCCTAACAGTAGTTTAAGTAATATTGTTTCAGCCAGGGCCGGAGCAGCCACCCCCATACCCCCATTTTGGGGCCCCCCACCCTAATCGGCTGAAACAAAATCCGCCGAAGTTTTGAAATACGTGCCACACTCGTTGGCTTACTATTTTAAGATAAGTATAACTTTCAGGGAGCGAAATAGTCAAGAACGGTAATAAAAAAGTTTTGAGTAAGATGTGCCGTGTGCTATCTTTCCCGGTTGGAGCGTTTTGAGAAATTCTGTATCCACCTGTATGGAGTCCCATCCCTGTCTGCTCCGGCACTACTTCCAGCTAATATTAGACAAAGCTGAATCAAAACTTCATTCCCTGTGTTGTTTCAGGTAATCACGAAAGTCAAACGATGAATCAGATGTACGGGTTTGAAGGCGAAGTCAAATCAAAATATAACCAACAAATGGCAGATTTGTTTACTGAAATTTATAATTGGTTACCCCTATGCCACTGCATTAACAACAAAATTTTGGTGAATTATTATTTTTATTATTATTGAATTTGTTGTTTCAGTGAAATCTTTGTTTTTAAGCTGTTTGCTTTTCGTTTCTTCTTGTATTTCACTTGAGCGTTTGTGAACGAAAGAAAATTTGGTAATAAAATGTGATGTTGTGTTGTTTAAACGTTTTACGCTAACTTATAATGTTTGTTATAAATTTGCTATTAAATAAGATTATTATGTGACAGGTTTCGTTGCAGGTCATGCACGGTGGCCTATTTAATGATGATGGAGTAACGCTCGCTGATATTAAAAAAGTGGATCGCAATCGCCAACCACCTGAATCCGGTGAGTACTGCAAGAAAAAACATTGAATATGTCGGACACTGCTTCTAGCAATTGACAATACGTTCGCTTTGGGTTAAACACTTGAGGAGCGTCTTTTGTAAAAGTTCGGTTTATTTGTCAAATTGTTTTATATGCAGTCAGATCAAACACATTTACTTGGAAAAATTTGGAGTATTTCTAACCTCAAACTTTGCGAGCGATAATTGTAATATCTTTGTAGGTTACTTCCGGTTTCAGAGGGCTAGTTAAGTTATAATTTCTTTCATGTTGTTTACTTCTATAGGCATAATGTGCGATTTATTGTGGAGCGATCCAATGGCAATGAATGGTAGAGCTTCATCAAAACGTGGTGTCGGAACACAGTTTGGCCCCGATGTGACAAACTCATTCTGCCAGTTGAATAGTTTAGATTACATTATAAGGTATATAATTTTGGTTTTGTGTTGCATTTTGGTTTGCTGAATACTTTGTGTGAAAATAATGTTGTAGCTTTAAAATTGTGGGATGCTGTTGGTAGAATAGTTGAATTATTATTGTAATCAAAGTCAAGTGGTCTGGATTTTAAATCATTACTGCATGTACATACTCCGTAAGTATAGTTCTAGGTTTGATTTGTTTTACAGATCACACGAAGTGAAGCCTGAAGGATACGCCGTAGAACACAATGAAAAGTGCATTACTGTATTTTCAGCACCAAATTACTGGCAAGTGTTTGCTTTTGTGTTTTTAGATCAGATTTGTAGTGTTTGTTTGTCTTTAAAAATATTTAAACATCACGCATTTTACATAGCAAGTTTCCGCGCGACGGGGCACTTTCTGGGGCATAAGCTCTGCCATCTGCTCTTATTTATGGACTGAGCTGATATAGAGTGAATATTACTTAATAAGCATTATACTTTGCGCGACTCAATTACTTTCAACAGTGCCCACAGTTACATGCTGTATCCGGTTAATACTCGGTTCCGGTAAAAATGCAATATCCGTCTCCGGTTCGGGCAACCGGTAAGTTAATATCCAGTCGCACCCTGTTGATAATCTACGCTGAGTATAGTTTATTTGAAAATTCGTGATAAGTCGCGTGAAGATTGAACCAAAGAGACTGCAAGCTGCCGCTAAGTTGACTAATTTATGTAAACACTTTTTGAATACAGCTTCAGAAGAAGCAAAAGCTACACAAGACGAAATATAGACATTGACGGATTTTTACAAGTGGTTGCAACCATTTATTTCAGTGATATGATGGGCAACAAAGGCGCGTTTATTACTATCAATGGATCAGATTTGAAACCAAAGTTTACAACTTTTGATGCTGTGGTCAGTGTTAATCGTTTAATAAACACTTCGTAATGTTTTCGTTTGTGTACAATTTTATTCAAAAATTGATATAAAATTACTGGGTCTATTGGCGTATCACATGGCATAGATTTTGGGTTCTTGAATATATTATTGACCTGTGCATCAGCAGCTGCATTTCAACAGCCGCGTTTGTCTTTACTAGTTTCGACGAAAACAAACACAATGACTGGAAGCGCTATTATTTTAGAAAGTGAATCAGGAATGACTAATGACGATTTTAAACCGAAGTCCATAATTACCAGAACTCTATAATCAACAAGTGTTTAACAATATTAACACAGTATCACCGTAGTATTGATCCGTATTACTTTGGGGGGTCGTATCATTTTTCCACTGACTATAATAGAACAAACTTAAGCTTTAAACTATATATTTGTTTTCTTAAGTTTAGTTGCAGCTTATCCTTATTAGGAGGTTTGTGCTAGGCTTGGGAATATACTTATACTACTTTTAGAACATACTTATACTACTTTTTCTCCTTCCTATTGCGTTATGACATCGCAAAACTATGTGACAGTCTGAATATTGCAAATACCTTTCTATCTACAATTTAATTTACATATTTTCAGGATCATCCCAAAGTGAAAGCGATGGCATATGCAAATAGTCTGTTTTCACTGTTTTCTTGAAGATCTCTTAGTATTTTGTGGGCTACTTTGGTCGGTTGTCTGAAAAAAATCGAGCTGTCTCTAATTATGGTTGATAATTTTGCAGAAATTGTTGTACTTAAGGGCGTAGCCAGGGGATTTCAAGGCTCAGCTTCGACCTTTCTGATTTTTGTCAAGATTATTTTTGTCTATGGGTTTTAGGAACTTTTTAATGGGTAATATAACAAAACAACCCTTCCATCGAAATTTTTATTTAACCTAACGACAATTTCCGACTGGTTGACTACGCCCCTGGTTGTATGTTATTTTATTGTTACGTTCTGAATGAATTTTATGTGAGTGCAACGCTAAAAGGCTTGGCGTGTTGGAGGTACAACCGTGTCGGGTAACATCTATAGCCGGCTTCATTATTAAACATTACAGGATATTTATCGCTGGAAAGTATAGCATAACTGTCATAATGTTTATGACTGAAATCATAATAATAGGCAGTAACTTTTGTTTGATACGACAGAAATAAGGAAACCAAAAAACAGAGTTAATACAAAAACCCTTGTAGAAATAAACCTTTACAAATTAATTCTCAATTGGCGTAATTGAGTTTTAATTTTGTCGAAATATGTCCGTAAATATCTGGCTTCTATTTTTTTTCCGTCAGGTTGTATTCTGGCGCATTGGTGTGTGTAATGTAAAAGAGTTTTTCTTTAGCGTTGTGAAATCATATGCGGTTAAAAAGGAAATAGTGGCGTGTAACTGGTATAAAATTTTAACACCAGCAATCGTATCTGGTCTGACATATGATAGTGGAATAGTTATATGAACCGGACTGGTACGGAATTCCTCATCGGTCCGGTTCATGCCACTCAGCGCATCTGTCCGGTTCGGTCCAAAGTATTACCGCCCCGGAAAGTTGCTGTTCGATGCGTAAAAATCAGATGATGGGTAATAAATGTATAATATTTGATGCTGATCTTGGACTAGGACTTACATTTTTGTGGTGGGCTATACCAAAAAATACCGGAGCCGGATCCACATTTCGATAAAAGGTTAAGCTTGCTCGCACTGATTTAGTACAAATTGCTATAGTAGGTAATATACCTAACACGTTATAATTTTGTTTTCATAGTTCTTAATATAAACTGTGGTGCTTAAGCAGAGTGTTAATTTTCATGATTTCGAACAAAATTTATAACGAAATATGGTAATTTTGGTTATATATAAAGTAGTATTTTTTACCTGAGGTGGCGCCGCATATACACTTGTGCCCTAGTTTTTATAGTACGCACGCTCGCTAATTGGAAAACACGAAAATTTTATGCATGTGCAATTAAGTATATAAAGTCTTCTTAAATTTAGCAGTATCTAAAATCAGCAGATTCGGTTTTTATATTGTCTCACATATCCTGAAACTAAGACATATTGTTGAAAGTTAACTCGATTATTGCCGAAAAGGCGTTTTACTCCAATGTGACGCTGATAATAAATCATTTTTTAATTAATAAATCACAAAGTGTAAAATTGCAGCTTGGAGAAACAAAACCTGTTTGGCGAAATATGGAAGCGAAAAAATTCTCTGTATACACTCTGCCTCCTGTGACGACTAATTTCAAGTTGAGATATGTATTGGATGCCATTTTTCGCCAATTTTAATATTTCCAATTTATATTTATTTTCAACCTTGTTTTAATTCAACTATAAAAGTATTTAGCAAAAATCAGGTGCGAAGCCACATAATTCAAATAAAACATTGTGTTCGGCCACTAATTGGGCACAGACGTCTAAAACGAAATAAAAAGCTTGTGAAAATTATGATTACGACGACAAAATTCTATCCCAATTCTGACTAAAATTGTATTTCTGCTGAAACTGCTAAATGCGCAGATGCAGCTAGCAACACAATCCCGTGCAGACACCAAGAACATGGTACAGTGAAAATGATCATTTGGACGAGTTTCACAACTTCAAAGATATAGACCTTTTTTCTGCCTTCAGTTTAAATTGACATCAATAGGATATGGGTTAATTCAACTAAAGTACTTAGCTAAAATTTCAAATAAAATGCATTGTGTTTGGTCACTTATTGTACACAGACGTCTGAAACTAAAAAAACTTGTGAAAACTAGGATTACGACGACAAAATTCTATTCCAATTCTGACTATTAAATTTTATTTCAGTTGAAACTGCTGCTGCTTACAATAGCCAATTGAGGTTGGTCATTAACAACTCTGCTGTTTACATCCTTTAACGCGACAAACAAAACAGGTTTTCCTACTGTAGTGACCCGAATAAGAGGGGGTCACCATTTTGGGTCCCGCTCAATAGGAGTCCGTATCGCATATAAGAGTCCGCCAAGCGGATGGATTCCTTAAATCCTAATTCGAATTCATAACGGTTAATTAGCGCTAATTGTAGCGCACAAATGACAAGAGTATCAAATAAACTTAAGTTCGAAACTTTAAAGCGTACTAAAGTTTTGAAAGTTTAGTATAACCTTTACGTTATCGCTTAAGTTTTTGATGCAAGGCAAAAACCGTTTACTTCCACAGAAAATTGCAATACCGGATAAATATCAGGAGGGTGACGGGGGCTGGTTGAAAACAAACAGTCCTTAACCGAATAACAAAGTTCTGAAAGTGCATTCCTTAGTATAGCATTGCATTATCGTTCAACGCTCAAGCTTTTGATAAAAGACAAATAAACGTAAAATTCAGGGTGTAACCGGATGTTCGTTTCCGTTAAAATTCAGTATCCGTTTCTGTTATAGAAAAACCAGAAATTCTGTTATTTTATACTCAAAAATTACTTTTAAATCACGTAAGTTTATATCTCGCAATTTTTCATTACAGGTATGCTGCGATTATTCGGAATGAAATAAAACTTATGAAATTCATTCAGAATAATAAAATTCTCGGTGCATCTACTATTTTTTAAACTTTGCAAATCCCGATGAATATTTGCATACTTCGATTGTGTTGCAGAAAAAAGATCCTTGGAACTTTTATATTTCAATATCCGTTTTCCGCCTTCGTTTTTGATCACTATCCGTTTCCGTTATTTCTACTATCCGGTTACACCCTGTCAGTAACGAAGGGTGACGGAGGGCGGTTAAAATAAACAACAGTCCGTAATCAAATAACAAGGGTTTCCTCTGGAGAGGCCAAATAAATATCAGTCTTGCCCCTGTTATTCGGGGGTCACTACAGTAATTTATCATACGTTTCCAAACTACTGCATTTGTTTTTTGGCTTTTGGCATTGTAATGGTGTGTTTGCGTACACATAGGATTTGAATTTTTAATGATGTTCGAGTGCAGGGGGCCGATGTATAGCAAAGGGTCTTCCATTTTACATAGTGAAAAATTTATGACCAGGAGTGCAGAGCAGCCACTCGTGTATATTAACGACTAAGAATTTCGCTGGTTTGGTGCGAAAATTCACGTGCATATTTTCGCTCTGAAAAGTGGAAAATTCAGACGCATGAATATTTCCTAGTTCGGTAGGGAAAGTTAAAGGTGCAGACAAGGTTCCGAAACCAGGAAAAGTGGAAAAGTTAAACGCATAGGTTTTCTCTAGGTTTGGTACGGAAGGAACTATTTGGTTGGTCTGGCATGGTAAATTAAGCGTAGATTTTGTGTAGAAAACGGGAAAAGTAGAAAATTCAAAATGCATAGGTTTTTCCTGGTTTAGGCAGGGAAAAATGAGACTTAGGTTTTGTTTGGAAAACGGGAAAAGTGGAATATTTAAAACGTATAGGTTTCCTTGGTTAGGTAGAAAAATTTTGAAGCGTAAGTTTTATTTAT
Source organism: Enoplolaimus lenunculus (assembly GCA_030248215.1). Taxonomy (NCBI): domain Eukaryota; kingdom Metazoa; phylum Nematoda; class Enoplea; order Enoplida; family Thoracostomopsidae; genus Enoplolaimus; species Enoplolaimus lenunculus. The sequence continues at coordinate 108,049 of JASANG010003270.1, read as the reverse complement.
AAAAGTGGAAATGCAGAAAATTGAAACGCCTGCGATTCCCAGCTAAAAATATGCTATGATTGTTCTTACCAAACCAGCGGAATTCCTAGCCGTCATTCAGAAGTGGCTGCGCTTCAGATTTGTCATACCAAACTATGAAAATTTAGGCGTTTTAACTTTCCACTTTTCCGTTTTCCAAACAAATTTTACGCTTCAAGTTTTTCCCAGTAGACTTGAGAATATCCAGGGGTTTATCTTCATAACCGTGAAAGATTGTGGTGGGTGAAGTTTTGTATTGTAGGGGACGGGAGAATTGGCAGCCCCCCATCCTGCTTTGGTATCCGTTCAAATCGCTGTGGTGTCCCACAGTTTGTGTTATGTGAAAGATTGCATGGGGGGGAAACTTTTTCATTGTAAGGGAAACTGGAAACGTGTCTGAATTCTATACCTAATAAATTTTCAACTTTTCTCATTTTCCAAAAAAACCTACGCTTCTAATTTTCCCTATTAAACCATGTGAAAACAACCGTTCAAATATTCCACTTTTCCCGTTTTCCGAACCTCGCCTATACCTCTAGTTTTCCCTACCAACCAAAAGGAATCATATACCTAGGCTTGAATTTTCTAATTTTCCCATTTTCCGAACCGAACCACACATCCCAATTTTCCAGCTATACCAACCAAATTGCTACTTCCCTACCAAGCATAGTGAAAAGCTATACATTTATGTTTTCCGCTCTCCCCGATTTCCGAACATCGCCTGCGCCTTCAACTTTCCCTACCGGACTTGGGAGTAATCAGGCGTCTGAATTTTTCACTTTTCCCATCTAAAATTATGCATGTGATTTTTCGTACCAAATCAGCGTAATGCTTAGCCGTCATACAGGAGTGGCTATGCTATACTCCTGGTCATAAGTTTTCCACCGTGGAAATGGAAGCCTCTGTGCTATACATTGGCCAAAACTTTGAAAGAACAGTGAGTAATTGTACTCCTGAACCTGATGAGAAAAATACTGGAGTCGAAGGACAATAAAATTCGTGACTCTCTCAGAAATAGGCTCTATGGGACTACACAAACTGAGTCAAATTCGACTTCGCCAGAGTCAAACGTGCTAATTAATAGGTCGAATTTGACTCTATTCGACTTCGCCAGAGTCAAACGTGCTAATTAATAGGTCGAATTTGACTCTAGTAGAGTCGAATTTGACGCAGTTTGTGTAGTCGGCCCGTAGCCAAGAAGGGGCAAGGAGACAGGGGGGCTCAGCCGTCCCTGGAAAAATTTTGCCCTCCCCCCTAGAAAGTTTTCGGCTTTGCTTGCAACTTCATTGAAAACCCTTGAATGCCTCTCCTGAAAAATTGTTAGCCCCCCTATCAAGGTGAGCTGGCAACGCGCCTGGACCTATACATGTCGCAGCCCAAGCCGTAATTCAGCCCAATTCCGATTTGGGCAAGCCCAATTTGGAATAGTGTTGAATTACAAGCTTGGGCTACGGTATATATACATGGGCCGACGCAATGTAGGAATAAAAGTATAAAAATGAAAGATTCTATACAAACCACAGATCGGAATTGGGCTGAATTACGGCTTGGGCTACGGCATATATACATGGGCCGACGCAGTGTAGGAATAAAAGTATAAAAATGAAAGATTCTATACAAACCACAGATCGGAATTGGGCTGAATTACGGCTTGGGTTACGGCATATATACATGGGCCGACGCAGTGTAGGAATATAACTATAAAAATGAAAGATTCTATACAAACCACAGATACGGCAGTTTTGTGTTCCATGTCGCAAATGAAAACAGACGCAAAATTTTGTCGCAACTGATATCTCAAGTTACATCATGGTTTAGAACATAATCTAATTTTGGTTAGGAAAGTGTATATAAACCAAATATATTTGCCAGTGTTTATACGGATAAGCACGAAATCAAATCTGATTTTGTCGAATTGGATCCAAGGTTATTTTTAAACGAGAGTTGGCGTGTATATGTCTGCTTTGGTTAAGTTAATTATCTTTACCACTGACTGCCATAAAACTGCGCGATTCCGATTACGGTATTTTTATTTACAAAATAAAACAAATGGTGTTCGTAGTGTTCAATGGTTCACTGCCGTAAAAAATTATTGCTTATGCGGTTCGAGACAAATAAGATCTTATCAACAAAATTCTGAGCATACGCGTTAAAATTATTTCGTAAAATAAAATAGCAAAATAATTCAAATATTAAAAAATCACCATCGGTTTGTTTTCAGAATGATATATACTGCATTTGTGTTTTTAAATTTAAAGATTTATCACCTTGCTCGACCCCCATTAACCATAAGTATACTAAAAATTTAAAGAACAGGGGCGTAATTCAGCAGGGGCGACGATGCACTTTTACCAGAACTATTTTCGAGAAAAAATTGGTAAGGTTTCTAATATAACAATACAGGCTGTCACGTGGCTAAATGAGCATTACCTTTGTGCACCGGTACCCAACAAGCGTAATCAGACATTAGCTATTCGTAAATCAACCAGAAGTACCACTTTCACAAGATTCACAGCTAAACTTACCCTTAAGCTTCAGGCTTGATTTGCTTTGATTTCGGGTCTATGAATAGCTGAGGTCAGCCTTTACCAGTATAAAAGTATAAACCATATTCCTAAGTCTAAGCCTGAGTCTATAAACCTCAACGTAAGTATTAGCCTATAACTAAGTCTAGGTCTCCAAAACCTAAACAAAAAAATAGTCTAAACCTTACTCTACTGCAGTTCAGGCGGAAAACGGTGCATCCCTCAGATATACATAAAGGATTTTGGTATGAAATTTAGTTGGTTATCGGCGAAATTTTATGGTTGAAAGATGCAATCTTGAACGAAAGAATTTGTAAATAATGTCTCAATTTAAACTTGTCACAATTCTGTAGTAGGAGTCAAAATAGGTTCGGCAAAACACGAAGAATATGTTTATTTCTGCGGTAAACTCAAACGCACAATTTTGTTCTGCGTCGCAGTTTTGCTGTTTAATATTGATATTTGCACCTAAAACTTTCAAAAAAATCATTTTTGTTGCCCTCTATACACAGTATATCTTTTGAGTGCGCGAGTGTAACATATTATTTAAGCCCGTGTACCAAGTGGCATTTTATTTAATAGTTAAAACTCTCGGAAAAGCCATCGTTTTATAGCGCTTTTCAAATTGCTGAAACGTTTTTTATAGATTGCAAAAGTTACGCGGGCTTGGTCGTATCTGTATGCATTTTCAGTGTCGATTTGCCGATTGCATTGTTCCTACAACGGTTCCAGAAGATAACATTTTTTTGCATTTCATTTGTATTCGCCAGAGGTGTATTTAAAATGAGGAACAGAAGGGTATATTTCCACACAAAATTTATGGAGATACTGAAAAAGTACTTTTACGCTGATATTAATACCTTTTTGGATTATTGACGTCCAAGATAATATTCTCGCTCACTAAAACTCGCCTCCGCTCGTGAAAAACATTTTACCTCTCACAATATATGTTCTCTAAATGAACGACTGACAACTCACCCCAAGCTCAGCGAACCCAGTATTTCTTAACTTTTTGTGAATAGTTACGTTGTAAGGTAAAAGAGCCAATGTAAACAACAGGGGCGGAACATAACTATAAGCATATTCCTAAGCGTAATCATAAGCCTAAGCCTAAACGTAAGCGTAAGAAAGAATGAGCATATTCGTAAGCCTCTTAAGCTTAAGCCATGCAAAAAAACATTTTAAAGCTTAAGCTTAATACTCTTTTCCAGTCTCACAGAAAAACGTTCCACCCCTGATCTTTACATGGGCCGGTAAAAAAGCAACAATGATTCATCAAAGTTTAGCTAAGTACTTTTTATAGTTTGTCTTTTTTCATAAGTCTCTTTCCTTGTCCTCCCCGCCGTCCGCTTTTTTGGTTTGTATTTTTTTTTTTTTTTTTCCCCGTCCCTTAATTTATATACTCTAAGTCTATTCTCAAATAATCTTTATCCGACGTCACCAAATTTTTTTTGCTTTTTTATCTTACCATGTTGAGCTATATGCAAGTCAGGATAAATGCCATCATGTAATAGTTCCATCAGGTGTCTAGTACTTTGCAATTTGTTGCGGACCACCCGCATTGCTCGATGTATATAGTTACTACTGATTTCTTTTTATAAAATTGATAATTTTATAATTATCAATGTACACTATGCTTCAATTTTCAAGTTAGAAAAAGTTAATATTTGTATAATTTTGTAGTTTGTCGTCTTTTTCATATAGTCTTACGCTCTTTGCGCTTTCAGGTGATTTATATTCCCACTGCACTTTTGTGTTTAAAACTTTAATTTTATTTCAGTACTGCAGTGCGCAAGTTGCAATTTTGTGAAATTTATAACTTTTTCAACCGATTAACGTTTTAGACTACCAATACACATCGGGTATTTTCGGCTATTTTATACTGTTATGTGTTTATTCGCCGCGTACAACTATCACGTTTCATTTCGAATCGTCGCAGCGTTTAGGCGGTGAAATTATTTTTAGATTTTGGTTTAAATTTTAAGGTTATTCATACCCGCGGCCGCGCCGTTGCCAGAGCTCACCTTGCAAGGGGGGGCTAAAGAATTTTCAGAAACGGCATACAACAATTTTCGATGACGTACAAGCAAAATTAAAAATTTTTATGGTGGAAGCCAAAATTCTTCCAACGAGAGCTCAGTCCCTTGTCTCTTTGCTGAAACTATTATATGCGATGAAAAGGGATAATTTTCAGTTTTGCATTGCCGTTTCCTGGCTTGTTATCATATGATTGATTGAGTTTCATGCGATACGTTAATTTGAGTCTTAAAAAGGGCAATCAAGCATTAAAAGGTAAATGTTTGTAGTTTCAAAAACAAAAAAATAGTTAAATTCTTAGTTAAAATGTGACAAGTTTGTTCAATCGAGCGTAAATAATTTGGTTTTAAACGCTGTGAAACAAAAATTTAACGAAAAAAATATAAATTTAGTTGCCTAAAAAGCCCTGAAGGCAACAATTTAATGTTGTGATAACAAAATTTAAACTTTATAACTTTAACAGCTTAATGAGCCTATTAATCAGGCTTGAAAACTAGAAATTTCGCACTATAAAAGCAGCAGTTTTTAACAAAATTTAGGCAGTGTTTAGTCAGGTTTGGGTGTGAAAGTTTCATTTAGTTATTTTTTCTGAAAAGATTTTCCGCTTATTATAGACCGCGGGTCGTTTTACTGAGTGCATCAAGTTGTCAAAGTTTTACAATTATCACGTCTATGGTTTTCGTTGCGTCTGATCAACGTGTACCGAAATTGAATTGTAAGTCAGGGCGGGTACTAAGTGTAATAGTTAATTGTCATGGACTTGTTTGCCTTATGGGCGCTTCACTACTTTTTCTTCGTTTATTTCACAAAGGCTCTACTGCCATAATTAATAAATAAAAAAAAATCAATAGCCGTTACCTTGTAATCGTAACATTTGGAGGTCCCACCGAGATTTGAATCAAAAATTTTAGAAAAATTTGACTTTCAAATTTTCCTTAGCGGTGGTAGCAGGTTTCAAAGTCGGCGTTATTTTAATTTAGTTCAAAATCGGTGATTGGTGTTAAAAACTCTTGTTGATTTTTATGAAAAGAGCCAGATCGCTAAGTCCAATTCCGGAAGAATCTGCAAATAATTATCTGTCCAATATTAATATTGAAGAGTTAATTCCTATATTAGACGTAAGTGTAAGAACACCTAGACAGCATAGATACAGACTTAGAAAAATGGATCAACTTCAACAGGATGTCACACACTTGACACAAAATGTGAGACAGCTTACTGATGGTATGGCTCATATGAATTCTGCCCTTGCCCAAACTAGGGTAACTGGTACTTCTGATACCGATCTGGTAATACATCCGTTTCACGGAGGCTTGATGGGCCCTGATTTTAACACATGGTTAGAAAATTTTAATTTAATTTGCGCGGCAAAACTGATAGATGATGAGATGAAATTGCGGGTATTACCTGCATATCTTAGAGATATTGCAAAGGATATATACGATGGGCTAGCTACTGAGGATAAACGCAGTTTTAAATCAATTTGCACTGCATTAGAGCGTAAGCTAGCCTCCCCGGAGTTAGCAGTTTATCATGAAGCTGCCTTACAAGGCCGCGAACAAATGGAAGGCGAATCGTTGTATTCTTATTTAAAAGCTATTAAAAGAGCGTGTCGACGAGCCTATGCAGGCGAGTCAGAGGAAACAATCCGCCGTTTTATTATTGGGAAATTCTTTTCGGGAATTTGCTCTTCTGAAATTAAGGCTCAAGTATTTAAGGAAATGCCCATACATACATTGCAACAAGCAGATGATATTGCTATGCGTTTAGACATGCAGGCAATAATTTTTCCGAAAACTCAAGGTACCGTGGGGATACAAAATTATATGCCACAATCACAAAATATTGTTAGTACAATACCAACCAATACTGGGCAACAAAGACAGACCAATAATAAACACATGGAGCGTTCCCTGGAACACTTGATTCGCACACAACAGGGTTTAATAAACTCTGTAAACCGAGTGCAAGATAAGATTCAGATGATGGAGAGAAATCATAACAAAATACGGGGAAATACACATTTTAATTATAGACAAACAAACCCGCCTAGTCAACAGGCATATAATAGGCGCATTATTAATAATCCTAGAACTACCACAAACTCGCCAAGATGTTATACATGTGGCAAGATTGGCCATACTGCCGCAGGATGTCAGATAGCAAGACAAGTACCATTAGATAGCAGTAAAAATTCATACACCTCAGCAAGAACTGGGTTCAGACCATCTTATAATACTAGACAACAAGCTCAGACGTGGAACCCACGACAAACACATATTATTCTAGCTCCGCCCCCCAACAAAATGCACAAACACGCAACATAAGTAATGCTGCGGCAGAAGTCGCAGCAGTTATTAGAAAAACATCAGATGAAACTACTTTGCGTAAAATTCAGAACGAATTAGAAGAAACTAAGAAGAAATTTGACCAAGTTAGCAAGGAAAAAGAAGTATTACTAAAACAAAAAGCAATGTTAGTCGAAAAAATTTATCCTGAAGTTGTAACTTGTGTGGGAATGGTAGTAATTGGTGAAACTAAGGAAAAACAGATAGGCCAAACCGTGAAAGAAAATCGGAGTGAATCGTTGATTACAGGAAGCAATTTGAATGATTGTAATTTAAATTGGTTTCCCAAAAATCAAAATTCAATTACGTCGGAGATCGGAATTCGTGGTTGTAATAATTCTCAAATAATAGACGATATTAAAGAAAAGGAATTAAGTGTAGCAAAAATTTCGAAGCAATATTGCTCACAACCAGATATACACAAGATAACTTTTAATATTGCAGTTCCTCAAGAATCTGTAGCTCCTAAAACTAAATGTTTTCAGTTTTATAATATAAAGGCAAGCAAAGAAAAATATAAATTTTCTGGATATCGTTGGAACAGCCTTATCAGGGTTTCGAAAGAGGCTTGCAGATCAAAGTTAACCTCGTATAAATCAGATAAATCAGAATATCAGATCGAACATTTTGCACATACAGAGATATTAGACGATTATGTTGTTAAAAATTTGTCACCTTCGATAAAGATCAGTGACTGTAACAACATATCAGAATGCTTCTTAATTACGAACAAAGCCTACAGTGAATGTTTCATTTGCCCTATAACTTGTTGTTGCGAAATAATTGATATTGAATTATATAAATTACAGGCAGATCCATTTTATTTGACAGACCGATCAACTCAAACCAGTGAAGTGGTCAGGTGTGACGTTCAAATCGCATTTTCACCGTCACAACACTTACATCTCATGGAACAACCGCAATGTGAGTATATAAACATTACACCTAAGAAACGGACTTACATCAAAATCAGATTCTATCACGGGGAAAATTTTAAAATTAAGAAATTACAAACAACAGGTATAGGCCCACCAATGTATACTAATACTGACATATTACGATTAAGTCTCACCGACCTTACTATATTAGGGCCAGAGTTGGTGCTGGATAATTTGGTCAAGCGAGCCAAATTTCCAGAACCATATTCAAGTAGTTATAATCATGGGATCGGTTTTATAGATAAACTGAATATGTATGGATTGTCATATAATGATTATGTTGATACAAAAAGGAAGTTGTCAAAGGAATTATGTTTTATTCAAAAAACATTTTTTGACGAATTCCGGACGTCCCCTAGGAGACCTTCAATTAAATATGATTTAACAACTACTACTCCTAAAAATTTAGAAGGTACGCCATTAGTTAAGCCACAAAAACCTATAACCAAATTTATAACACCATGGCTCAGCGTAATATGTTTACTTACCATAATAAATGCAGTAAATGCCACGATGGCTGGAGATTTAAAGAAATTTCACTCCCAAATTTTTCCCGGGGTAGGAATGGGCATAGTACCTAGCGGTATACTCCTTACGTCAGAACGTTCAGAGTATGTCCCGATCATGTTGCATATGCAGCATAGCTTTTACAACTTGAGTGAACCTCCCAGGCTCATTAATCATTCAGACTGTCCTGGTCGCTTTAATTTCATCGAATTTACTCACCGATATTTGCAAAAATTTGATTTGGAATTTTCCCAAACCTTTGACCCCAGATTTTACCAAGAATTATTGAGAGGCGTTTGTCATGATAATCAAAATATTTGCACGTTTCCAAAAGCAGAACGAAGCAAACGTTTTTTGCCCCTTTTGTTGACAGGATTAATGTCACTGGCAGGCACGGGCATGGGAATTGCAAATAGCCTCCAGCTTTCTTATCTTCAGCCAAAAATTAGTGCATTAACACAAGCGGTACCAATACTTGAACATAAAATTGGAATACAAGCACGAGCCATCCACCAACTTTCCATACAAAATCAACAAATTTACACTTTTACCCATAAAGCAATGACATTTTTGGACCACATGGTTGCACATATTACGTGCGAGTTAAAAGGATTTGGTCAAGAAATGCACCAAATTTCCCAGGCAAATTTGTTTGTTATGCAAATAGAGCGGTTGGTGAAATCTGTTAGTACCGCAAGCTTAGAGGGCAAAATAGATTCAGAAATACTAAGTGCCACCCAGATTACCAGATTAATAAGAGCAGAACCTGCTCTACGAAAAACACTATATGAACACGAACCTAGCCTATTTTATCAATTTGTTACGGCATACCCAGTAATAGTAAATATTGCCCAACTAAAATTTGGGATCATTTTAGAAATCCCCAAAATTACGAAAAGAGATATTCTCCCTTTGTTATCTATCTCTAACGTTGGTTTCAATATACCCGAGAAAAATATTACTAACCGCATTAAGTTTCCTACTTATATGACTTATGATAGTCATCACGGTGTGAACTCATATCTAGAAGTTGTTCCCTCCCTTTGTAAAAGGCGACCGGGATTATGGTATTGCCCGTTGCAGGCTTTACCTCGTTCAGAAGCTAATGAATGCCTAACGGCAATCGCGAGATTTGAACAATGGAGTAAATCATGCAAAGTGCAAGTTACACAATTTCGGCAAGGTACCACCTTAGATACTACTCGAGTTGGTGTAATGGTCCGTACGAGTGATAAATTTGCAAAGGTCACTACTAACCGAGAAGTCCAATTTTCATCACGGAGCGAGAGACTCGCGATACCGCCAAATGGAGTTTATTTCTTTCCCCATGAGAAATATTCTTTAATAACTGTTGGTGATAGGATAATCACGTCCACAGTACGTGATATACAACATTTTACTTTCAACATTAGTAAAATTCCCACTCCAAGTTTAAACTTTTCGGGACTCCCTTCTCCACATTGGATCGATATGCTTGATGCCGAGTATCACACTAATCTTAGCCGGGAATTAACCCGTAGCCAAATCGACCACACTTTACTACCCGTGACCACGCAACATTCGTCGTTAATGCATATAATCATTGCATTAATCTGTGCGTTAATTGTAATATTGGTAACTACATGTTTTAAGAGACGTGACGATATTTGGCGGGTTGTTAAAGGTATTTGGGATAAAAAGGAATATTGCAAATTTTGTTGCAAGAGGAATAAAAGTAGGTTTAGATATATCCGGCAGGAGATTGAACCAGAGGAGTTACAAGAATTTACCGCACCCTCACTAAGCATCGTAAGCGCTGAAGAGATATCTCACAAAACTGCAGGAATAAATTGTCCATCAAGCCTTACTTCATCTATAGTGCCTGTCCGAGTTCGTCCACCAAGGGTCCCAACCCCAATGCCTATATTAGAGACAAGATTCTCCAATTTTCTGAATAGTTTTAAGGCCCCAGGAAAGAGCGAAACAACAGAAGAAAATAACCTGATAGGACGTATGCCTAATGAACAAAATGCTTCCGAACAACCTACATGTTCCAATTTATTATCCGGTACTGCAGCAGCAGTTACCGTTCGAAATCCAATAGAAGCTACTTTGCCTCCCAAAACACCAAAACATAATAGGAACAACAAAGCCAACCTGGTAGTAACTCCAAGTTGTTCTCGATTACTACAACACACAAAACGCGATCGACCTAGATATGATACACCACGTAAGGTAACTAAAACATTAGATAGACCTAAACCTAGCTGCATGGTTAGTATTGCAGGAGAACCCAATGTATCAGAGCTATCGGTTTTAGTTGAAAATAAACCTATAAAGGCATTATTGGACACAGGCAGTGCAATCACTTTCATTACAGAAAAAGCGGTTACCGATTTGGAAATTGACCACAATCAAATTATACCAGCCCCCTGGCTCGATATTCGAGGGGTGACGGGTCATTTACTACAGATATCGGGAGCAGTTAAGGTTAAGTTTCAAATAGGGTCAGCAAGCCTATTCTTTCATGCTTATATAGTGAAGGATAGCTTGTATCCAGTCGTATTAGGCATAGATATTTTACGGCACCTGGGTACTATAACAATAAACTATGCAAAAAGTGAAGCTTTCATAGAGGGAAACAAAATTAAATTTGGAAAAACAAGCAGGCAAAAAGTCTCATTGCCTGAGAGTATTACAATACCCCCACAGACGGAAATAATAATACCATGCAGTACAGATGGATTAACAGCAAATGTGGAGCATGTTCTATTTGAGCCGCACACTATGCTACATACAGAGTACAACCTACTTGTAGCACCGTTACTATTGTCTAATCAATCAATCATACACATACCGGTACGCGTAGTTAACCCATGTAGATATCCGGTGAAACTTTATAAGAATCTTACATTAGGACAATTAGAAGCATTGGATAAAAGTTTTATTGTGAATGCAACAGGATACAATGCTAAAGAAGCCAAACTCACTTTTTTGCAGCAGGCAAACTTTGGTGACCAGCTTTCAATAGAAGAGTTAAAACAGTTGGAAAAGCTTTTGGAAGAGTTTTCCGATGTTTTCTCAAAAAGCGAATATGATTTGGGAAAAGTAACAGCTGTAAGTCATAAGATTGAAACTTTGGACGCACATCCAATTAAACAACGACCATACCGCGTTCCTCTAAAATTGAAGGAACCGGTTGAAAAGGAAATTAATAAGATGTTAGACATGAACATCATTGAACCATCGGTTAGTCCTTGGGCTAGCCCAATCGTTGTTTTACGAAAGAAGGATGGAAAATCACTTCGAATATGTGTAGATTATAGAAGGCTAAATCAACATACAGTCAAAGATTGTTACCCATTACCAAACATAAATGATTTGTTGGATACAATTGGAAAAGCGAAATATTTTAGCGTAGGTGATCTAGTATCAGGGTATTACCAAGTACCAATGGAGGAATCTTCCATTGAAAAGACCGCCTTTGTCACACCAATGGGTCTGTTTCAATACAAAACCATGCCGTTTGGGCTCTGTAATGCCCCCGCGACGTTTCAGCGATTATTAGAGGCTACATTGCGTGGACTGCAAGGACGAGTCTGCACTGTCTACATTGATGACATTTTGGTATTTTCAGAAACATTCATTCAGCATTTAGAGCGTCTCCGTCAAGTGTTACAACGTTTACGCGAAGTAGGGTTAAAATTAAAACCGGAAAAATGCTGTTTTGCAGTACACGAAGTCGAGTATTTGGGGCATATAATATCGAGTACTGGTTTACGGCCAGATCCTAAAAAGACAATACAAGTACAGAATTTTCCCATACCGACAGATTTACGTAGTCTACGAGGGTTTTTAGGTTTGGTGGGTTACTACAGACGTTTCATTAAGGACTTTGCAAAAATAGCTAGTCCGCTTCATAAATTACTTAAGAAAAATAATGCTTTTGATTGGAATACAAACTGTCAGCAAGCATTTGAAACTTTAAGAACCAAGTTAACATCACCTCCAGTGCTTGTCATAGCTAATCCAAACCTTCCTTATATACTTGAAACAGATGCAAGTGGTACTTGCATAGGTGGGGTACTCTCGCAAGAACACGATGGTAAGATAAACCCAATAGCTTTTGGGAGTAGAACATTACAAAAAGCCGAAAGAAATTATAGTATAACTGAATTAGAAGCCTTAGCTGTCGTGTATTTTGTGAAACATTTTCGAAATTATTTATATGGGCAAAAATTTAAACTTATAACTGATCATTCTGCCTTAAAATGGATTTTAACTAACAAAAATAGTTCAGGTAGGCTGCAACGTTGGGCGCTTACTCTTATGGAATATGAGTTCACTATTGAGCATAAACCTGGAAAACGCATGAGTCATGTAGATGCGTTGTCTAGACTTGAAAATGGTGTTAATGTTGACAGCAATAGTGATACCGAAACCGAAAATATTCATTTCGCTTATGCAATTGGAAAACCATCAACAACACCTTCTAATACTTTAGCAGAAACACAATCAAGAAGTCAAGAACAGGATACGGTTAACTCAGATAGATATGAACGGTTTGCTGAAATGCAGGCAAAGGATCCATATATTAGCACAATATTACAATATCTATTGCAAGGGAAATTACCTGATGACGAAAAGACGGCTCGTTATTTAACACTTTCGAGGCCAAGATTTTTCACGCATAATAATTTGTTATATCACCATTACCCTACTCTCCGTGCAGGACCTCGGATAGCTTGGGAGCAGTTGGTCGTACCAGAAAATATGAAGCAGGAAATTTTATCAGCTCATCATGATGATGTTGTCGGAGGACAGCATTCTGGAATCTCCAGAACATACCATAAGATACTCCCAAAATATTATTGGGAAGGAATGTATCAGGATGTCGTCAAATGGTGCAAATCTTGTGTTGATTGCTGTACTCGCAAGCATGGACCACATCGGCCTAATGCACCGTTAGTTCCTATTCCTACAAACGAGCCAAACCACACCTATCATGTAGATGTTCTAGGACCCTTACCAGAATCATACAATGGCAACAAATACGTTATCATATTTGTTGACCGGTTCACTAAATATCCAGAAGCAATTTGTACCCGAGATCAGAAAGCGTTTACTATAGCCAAACTATTTATGACGGAAATAGTATGTAGACATTCTGCACCTTTTGCATTAATAAGCGATAATGCTCCTAATTTTAGAAGTGAATTATTGGACGAAATTACCAAAATTGCAGGTACTCGAAAATTTTTTACTACCCCCTATCGTCCACAGACCAATGGAGTTGTTGAACGAATTAATGCCACATTCATGCAAATGATAAGCCAATATGTGGATACAGCTCAACGAACTTGGGATGAGTTTGTGCCATACGCATGCTTGGCTTATCGTATAAGTGTAAACGAAACCACTGGATATAGTCCTTTTAGTTTGGTTTATGGCAGAGACCCTAGACTACCAATAGATATATCTTTGCCAGTATCAAACCGAGGTTACATTGATGAGGATGACTATGCTAGAGATGTTAGATTGGCTTTATATGATGCATGGCAGTTAGCTGCAGAAAACATAACTAAAGCGCAACAAGTAATGAAGGAAAGATATGATCAAAAAGCTATTGATCCAAGTTATAAAATTGGCGATAAAGTTTTGTTACATACCCCTTTTTCAAAGAAAGGAAAAACCCATAAACTTGCCCATCAGTGGCAGGCTCTTTTTGAAGTAATTGAAATGATGCATCCAAATGTTGTAATTAAGTCACTAACAGCTAGGCAACCTAAGCCATTGAAAGTTCATGTGAATCGTCTAAAGCCTTTTTACGATTCATCCTCTCATACTCCTATTGCAGGTACCCTTACTAAGAGTGACGGATGTGTAGTACATGAAGCAGACCCAAATTTAGAAGCAGAACTAAGTAATGATTCAGAATAATATTAATATTATAATGTTAATTTTATTTCATTTCAGAATCCTCGTCAAGAATCGTCCATCGTCAACGTTGAACTCGTTTCAATCCACACCCAGCCCACACATACAAACCATGACATAATGTCCAATAGGACGCTTTACTATATTCAATTCTATTACACAATATACACAACACCGCACTTCAAACACTTATAGCAAATGACAACATGGCAACACACACCAAGGACATTCTAGATTTCGCAGCAACAGTATGCCTTACGGACATTCTACCGGAATAACAACGAAAAAGCTTCCAGAATTGGCATGGAGTAAATGCCTACATTCCAATGGACACCTTAGTAAAATTCGCCCCGAGATATCCAAATAACGTAGAAGCCACGATCACTGATTTTATTTCACCGTCCAAAGCCACGTCCTATAGAAACTTTTGTATGGTATGTTTATGTCCGATCAACGATTCGCTACACTTGGTTTCGAGACGACATCTGTTTATGTCGAATAGCCAATTGTTCCGCCTGAATGTCACCAACGAACGAAGACTGCTGTTTTAGCAGTGGATAAAAGAGCACAGATTGTACCATGAGCATAAAGTACTGAAGAATCTGAACGCCGTGTTAACGTTTCCCAAGATTTCCTCCACAACAGTGATCGCTGTTGGGATGCATGCCCAATTATCAAATCAAGGGTACGATATACCAATTGTCTTTGGAAACTCGGCAACTGGATCCCAAGACCTGACGTCCCATTTGACGATCCGAAACAAAGGTGCCGTTAGCATAGAATACATAGGTGTCCATACAATAGTGAACGGTGCAAATGGTGATAAGTTGCATCCGATATTTGAAATGCCAACGAACTGCACGCACCAACAAAAAATAATGATAACAATCGAATCGCAAACACCTGGAATACAAAACTACACTCTCCAAGTATGGGTTGAAGCCAAACAGTTTGGTAAGAACTCTGTGCTATTGCCCTTGTGGTGTGAAGTACACTGAAACTGGCATGATTACCACTTAGAACACTGCATTGCAAGATATCTCAAAGACATCGCCCGAGTTCGACCCAAACAGACAGATGGTATCGCATTATCGTCTATACCAGATAGTCTATTTAATCCACCGTTGATACCAATAGGAGAAGGTTCGGAACAACGAATTTGTAAGCCAGCTCGGTTTACGCAATCGTGTTTTACTCCATACTTCAAAGCCTGGGAACGAAAAGATATAACAATCCGTAATCATAGTGAAATCGTCGTACGCTCAGTGGACATCCAATCACATGGTGGTTTCGATGATCACAATGTGCAAATAAAAGACATTGAAGCAATTCTAGATCAACAAGATAGTGAATGTACAGCGTCGTTAGAAACATCCGATATAGATAATCCACCACCAACAAAGGTGACAAAATCAAATTTTGCAACCGAAGAACTTAAAGCCTCGCAAGATGAAACGATGACCAATGAAGACGACTAATCATCCATCAAAAAACGATTCAAGTACGACCTCAAACGAAGTTGGCACAAGATCATCAATCACATGTTTGGACACGATTCACCAGCCAAACAATATGAAAAAAGGACATTGCCAACAACAATACACAATTACACCGAACAGTTGGATCCAGAACAAGAACAAATTATCGACGCAATAATAAACGGTGATCCGATAATAGCTTGTCAAGCTCCACCTGGTACCGGAAAGACACACGTTATCGCCCTAATAATGGTTTTAATGAACACCGTTTTTCCAGAAGAGCGATATCTGTGTATAGCTCCAACGAATGCAGCGGCAAACGTTTTAGCTAAGAAGATTCAAACGTATTTTAATAAGTTGTTTGGTCATGTTCCACCACAATCGTTATTATTACGTATTAAGTGGCGACATACAAGCTGATTTCCGAATACCTGAACACAAGACACTGGTTACAACAGTGGATCTAGCAATTATGAATCTACTTAATCATCGAAAAACACTCGCACACGCAGGACTATTCAAACTTCTTGTAATCGATGAAGCTGCTTCAGTAGATCTACCGCGAACGTTGTTAGCAACCTTATTGGTTTCAAACGGTCAGATCGTGATGCTTGGCGATACAAAACAGTTGCCAGCCTACATGACATCGCCAAAACTGAAATCAGTCGCTGGAGACGAATCAGGAATGGAGTTCATTATCAGAGCAGCCAGTAAAGCGAAAAGAGTAAAACTTAAAACACTTAAACAAAATTACCGAAGTGTGGCAACTATTTTGGGCCCACCAAGCGCAATCATTTACAAAGACGCACCACTGATCGCTGAAAATCATGATCAATTGAGCCAACAAAATGAACAGTTGAATGACGCTACAAACGGAATGTTAAACACCGTCTTATTTTCAGCGAGGAATGGCGTATCATTCGTGCATGTTGAAGGAACAATGATTCGGCATGGGAGTAGTTTGTACAACATCGCCGAGATCCATCACGTACTCGAAATAGTAAATAGAATGATAAAATTAGGGATTCCGCCCCATACCATCGGAATAGACGCAACGTACGCGGCGCAAAGTAAACTGTTAAAGAAACTGCTAACTAAACAACAACAACCAGAACTACGAATAGGGTGTGTCAACACGTGGTAGGGCAACGAATGTGATTTCATGATCATTAGTCTCGTGCGGTCCGACGGATTTTATGATACATACGGTCAAGAATGTGATCAAGGATTCCTGCACGATTTCCGACGACTGACAGTAAGCACAACCAGAGCAAGACGGGGACAAGTGATCATTGGAAATACACTGCGATTTCTATATCACCCCTTAATCATGGAAACACTTCGAGCGTGTCACGCTTACGATGGATTCATAAACGACTATCAGACTGAAACACCCCAAATAGTTCAAAACCGAATTCAAACCGCGTTAGCAATCACTAACTACATACATTTACACATGTGACAGTTGGCAAAACGATCCCGATAACTGTAACAACGACCATACTGTTGGAGCAGAGGCACAAAACCCCAATCAATTCTACTGCACGGATCATACATCGATTCCAGAAAGGTTTTAAAGGTAAGCCATTGCAGGGCAAAGGCTTTAAGGAGGGAGTGGTGTTGTGGACCACCCAGTTTGTTTTTTTGCAGAAACTTACGTCTAAATTTCTTCAATTTATTTGATACAGTTACAGTTAACAACTTAAACTTTCGGCCTAAATTTCAAACAAAAGATAACTATGTATATTGTTCGCAAATTTCGACTTTTCGTTTAGCATTAGTGCAATAATAACGTAACAATTGTTTTTAATCAAATCTTTTTCGCAGTGTCGGTAGTGGCAAAAACTGCATATTTTGTTGATTTTTACTTAATTGTTTGCCAACAGCCTAATCTAAGTAGCATTTACAAAAAAATGCTGCACAGTTAATTTTGAAATTTTGCGTAAATTCACCGTGTTTCAATGAAATATTTATTTCGTTTTTCCAGAAGGCTGTATATTCACTTCAATTATACATGCACTCAAGTGGAACAGGTTTACACAATCATGTTTGGTATACACTGTCGGTTCCTTTGTTAATTTGACTGCTGCACTTTCTCCTTCTATTGCCACCATTTCTGCTAATTGCTTTTATCTAGGTTTAAACCCCTCGCAGTGTTAAAAAATTGAATATTTGTTCAGTTACCCCCAATATTTAGGCCGTATATTTCGATAATGCCTGATAGTCTGACGTACCGCAATTGGCATTAATAATTTTTTATATCCGAACATAAGTTGTTGATGAATAATGGTAAGTTAAAAAAGTGTTATTAAACTAAGTTGGAAAACATTAAAGCCAGCATAAACTGTTTAATTTTTAAATTGCAGTCCTTGCACTTTTTGATATTGATTATCCTCATTAGCATTTTAAAGAGTATTTTAACAAAAATTCCAGCAATGTTAATGGTTAACAATTTCAAATAGTATTGATGGTGTAGACCTAAAAATTATAAATATGTTGATAATTGTAGAGTGTTATAATGGTGTCATTAGTGAAAAATGATCTAAAAGTTAATAGCTAAAGTGTACTTTTTCAGTACTGAGAAAAACGTTAAAACTGATTTTTGGCTTTTCTTCATTCAAGCCGAAAAATATGTTAAAATTTAATTGCCTAAGAAGTTTAAAAGGCAAAATTTAAAATTTTATTATCTTAGAGGTCTAATGAGCCTATCAATCAGGCTTGGAAACTAGAAATTTCGCACTATAAAAGAACAATGTTCAACTAAAAAGGGCAGTTGGATTTCGAGGCGTGGTTGTTTTAAGTTATTTTCGAACAGTTTTATTGGGCAGTTTTTAGTGTGTGCAAGTTTGTTAATCTTTGACTTGAAATTTTTTTTTGTCCACTATAGAATTGGAGCGTTATTATTTACAATAGCATACAGTTGGTCACGTAGTGATACAAATATTCCGTCAATTGTGGATCGAACTCCATTATCGTGTGAATCATCTGAACTGTAAGTCAGGTCGGGGTATAGGAATAATGACCAATGTGTTAGTCTCGTTTGCCTAATGGGCGCTTTACGACATATTGCATGATAATTTCTTAGTGGGTGAACTGAGGAGTCTAAAATCACTAAAAATTTCATAGTCCCTGTATCTGAATCGTAACAGTATAAATTTTAAAAATAATTGTACGTCTTCCTGCAACAAACCAAGATGACGACAACTTTTCAAGGAGTGTTCTCAAAATTGAGATAAAAGGCTAAACATCTAAAACGGAAACGAAAACTAAACAACAAAATTGGAGTAAACTTTGTTTGCCGGGTTATAGCTCGAAAGCAGTAAACCAAAAAACTAACCCCAACAAAGCAGGGGGCAAGACGCACTATAATAAGTAATTTAATAAATCAAACCTTCCAAAAGCCCCAGCAACTAAAAAACCGAGGCGTAGCCCTCGGTTGCAGCAGCAGCAACAAAAACAAGAACGATCGCTAACAACGCAGTATTATAACCACAGGCGATTCGGACAAAAAGAAACTAGTGTGGTGGTGTGCGGCAACGTTACTATCACGGCTATGCCTTTCGCCAGCTGGGTATAGGTCGAACGCCGACATTGAATTGTAAAGAACCCTGCCTATTCCAACAGCCCTTTCTAGGGCTAATCTATGATACGAAAAACTTTTGACCCAGTCACAAGTTTATAAACTGTATATATCAACGCTATAACTAAGTGCAAGATTACTTTGATGTCAGAAATTGTTTAAAACCTTAAAAAAGCAACTAGAGCAGTGTGAGTGTATTGTGTTAGAGTCCCAACATACAGTAAGCTTTTGAATGACTAAAACATGTGAATATTTTTAATAATAATGGTTTAGAAATTACTATAACATTTATTGGTAACAGCACCAACAACAGCAGTATAAATTATAAAAATAGTAGTACGTCTTCCTGCGACAAACCAAGTAGATAACTTTTCAAGGAGTGTTCTCAAACTTGAAATAAAAATGCTGAACATCTAAAACGGAAACAAAAACTAAACAACAAAATTGGAGTAAACTTTGTTTGCCGGGTTATAGCCCTAAAACAATAAACCAAAAAACTAACCCCAACAAAGCAGGGGGACAAAACGCACCATAATAAGTAATTTAATAAACCAAACCTTCCAAAAGCTTAAGCAACTAAAAAGCCGAGGCGTAGCCCTCGCTTGCAGCAGCAGCAATAAAAAGAAGAACGATCACCAACAACGCGGTATTATAACCGCAGGCGATTGGGCCAAAAAGAAACTAGCGTGGTGGTGTGCGTCAACGTTACCATCACGGCTATGTCGTTCGCCAGCTGGGTAGAGGTTGAACGCCGACATTGAATTGTAAGGAATCCTGCCTATTCCAACAGTCCTTTCTAGGGCTACTCTATGATACGAAAAAAATTTACAAGGTGGTTGTTGTATTTTGCAAACTAAATCAAACTCAAGCGTTAGACAGAAAAGATCTATTTTAAACCAAGCTGTCTTCCAAATGCTTATCAATGATTTAAAACAACCATCGGGCGCAACTTCTTAATGTTTAATAAACGTGCAGCGGAACAACCAGAAGTAAAATATTAAAAACTATCTATACACCTCGTTGATTATTTTTGTTTGCTAGCATATACTTAGAAACAAGCTATAAAAGATATATCGTTAAGTCCAAAAGTAAAACATTATTAAACATTAAAAGATAAAAAATGAACAACGATAATACATTGTTAGCCTGAAGCAAATGCTGTAAATAATTTTTAGAAATGAGAACGGACCTACTTTTATGACCCAAAGTTAATAATTATAGACTACCTTATCTACGAGGGTTAAAGCCAATCAAATAGCCAACGTTTCAGATTGTTTTACAAAATAATCTTTTTCATTTCAAACAAACATTTATCGTGCTGCTAACAACTGTAAAACCTATATAAACCCTAAAACTAGAAAACAAAAATCAGGTTTATAATCAAATTTCACAATCTAATGTCAGTCCGACGGTACCGCTAGTTCAGTTTGTTTATTGCGGACACTATAGAGCACGGCGAGAACTATGTACGGACATAAACACTAGCTAGCTACCGTGTCCGGACATAGTTCTCGTTTTTGCCGAAATATCCGCATAGTTAAAAGCTAAGTTAGGTCTTCTCGAACCACAAATTTTTGTGTGCACCATGGTTTTGGAATAACACTGGTGTAATTTAATTTTATATTACATATAAAGTGCTATCTATGCTCGTGTCAAGCCAGACCAAGCACCTACGTTTTTCGTTTGTGGAACAGTTTCCGTGGAACTATACACCGTCCACTATTAGCTAAACTTATCTAAGCGGACGTTGTAGCATATTTTGGTATCGCTTGACGGACACGTTGTAGTATCTAAAAGTCGTTCGGACACTGTATGTGCAGGACAAACCAAGCGTAACGTGGGACTGACATAATAACTACGATAAGAACATTGCAAATCGAACAAGCAGCACCACTTGCATGTCATGCTGTGCAGTAAGATGAAACGGATGATATAGCAGGATTGGATGAGGGGCATTATATTAAAAACACGTTCTTTTGGAAGCAGAAAGTGAAAGATTGTAATGAAATCTCGGTTATACATTTATAAATGCAATGCTTATATTATTTAAAATGCCAGTTGCTTATTTTCTGCATAAAGGAGATGTTTACAACTTATTGTCGCCGCCCTGTGGCGATGACTCCTTTTTGCACTTGCTGTATTTTTCAAAGAATTATGTATTTAAAAAAGGGTAGAACGTTTTTGTTGAGAATCTTATCGCATGTTCTGCGCTAGAACTTTCATCCAAAACAAGCATAAAACAATAACATAATCATTCGGTATGCGTAATTTTTAGAAATGAAATTAAGGGATGAACAGTGACGTAATAGAAACAACAACGTCAATTTGGTGGTAACCCAAAGTTGTTCCCGATTGTTACAACACAAAACGCGATTTCCTTAGATATGATACAACAGATATGATACAACACGTAATGTAACTAAAACATTAGATAAAGTAAGTATCGCAGGAGAACCCAATGTATCAGAGTTATTGATTTTTGTTGAGAATAAACCTATAAAATAATTACTGGACACAGTCAGTACAATCACTTTCATTACAGAAAAAGCGGTTACCGAATCAGAAATTGATCGCAATCAAATTTAGCAGCCCCGTGGCTGAAAATCCGCGTGGTGTCTGGTTATTTACTACAGATATCGGGAGCAGTTAAGGTTCAATTTCAGATACCTTTCATGCTTTAGTGAAGAATAACTTGTACCCAGTCGTACTAGGTATAGATATATTACGACAATTGAGAACAATAACAATTAATTATGCATCAAGTGATGCTTAGTTTTGAAAAAATGAATAGACAAAAAGTTTCCTTGCCCGAGTCTATCGATATCCCACCACAATCACAAATCATAACACCATGTAATATTGAAGGATTATATTCAGATATGGCATATATTCGGTTTGAACCAAATATAACACTGTATCAAGAATGTAATTTGCAAGTTGCACCGCTATTAGTGCTCAACCGGCGAAAAATATGCATACCAATACGCATACTTAACCCATGTAGATACGCCGTAAAGTTTTACAAGAAATTTACATTAGGCCAAATCGAAGCCTTGGGTAAAAGTTTTATTGTCAATGAACCCGGATATAACCCTAGAGAAGCCAAAATGACCTTTATGCAGCAGGCAAAATTTGGTGACCAACTTTCAATAGAAGAATTAAATCAGTTGAAAGAGCTTTTATAGGAATTTTTCCGTTTGGAAAAAGTAGCAGTTGTAAGTCATGAGATTGAAACATTGGACGCATACCCAATTAAACAAGACCATACCGAGATCCTCTAAAATATTGAAGGAACAGGTTGAAAAAGAAATTAATAAGATGTTAGATATTTACGTTATTGAACCATCGGTTAGCCTTTGGACTAACCCAATTGTCGTTTTCCGAAAGAAGGATGGAAAATCACATCGAATCTGTGTATACTATAGAAGGCTAAATCACATACAGTCAAAGATTGCTACCCACTGCCAAGCATAAATGATTTTCTGGATACAATTGGTAAAGCAATATATTTTAACACAGATGATTTAGTATCGGGTTATTACCACATACCAATGGAGAAGTCCTCCATTGAGAAAACCACTTTTGTCACGCTAATGGGTTTTTTTCAATGCAAAACTATGCGTTCGGGCTCTACAATGCCCCCGCGACGTTACAGCGATTATTAGAGGCTACATTACGTGGGTTGCAAAGTCGAGTCTGCACTGTTTACATTGATGACATCTGAGTCTTTTCAGAAACATTCATACAGCATTTAGAGCGCTTGCGTCAGGTGCTACAACCTGTACGCGAAGTGGTATTAAAACTAAAGTCAGAAAAAAGTTATTTTGCAGGTCAGGAAGTTGAGTATATGGGGCATATCGTATCATGTACCGGTTTACGACCAGACCCGAAAAAGATAATACAAGTACAAAATTTTCCATTACCCACAGACCTACGTAGTTAACAGTGGTTTTAGGTTTAGTAGGTTATTGCAGATGTTTCATTAAGGAGTTTGCAAAAATTGTTTGTCCGCTACATAAATTACTTAAGAAAATAATGCTTTTGACTGGAATACGAACTGTCAGCAAGCATTTGAAACTTTAAGATCCAAATTAACATCATCTCTGGTGCTTGTTATAGCTAACCCAAATTTTCGTTATATGCTTGAACAGATGCAAGTGGTACTTGCATAGGTCTGGTACTCTCTCAACAAGACGACGGTAAAATAAACCCGACCGAAGAAATTACGGTAGAACTAAATTAGAAGCTTCAGAAGTCGTATATTTCGTTAAACATTTTCGCAATTATTTATATGGGCAAAAATTTAAGCTTATGACTAATCATGCGGCCTTAAAATGGGTTTTGACTTACAAAAATAGTTCGGATAGGTTGCAATGTTGGGCACTTACTCTAATGGAATATGATTGTACCGTGGTACATAACCCTATGAAACGCATGAGTCATGTAGACGCGTTGTCCAGACTTGAAAAGGTCATTGTTGACAGTCATAGCAATGTGGAAACCGAAAATGATTCGCTTACGTTGCTGTAAACCAGCAGGAATTCTTTCTGGTACCATGTCAGAAGAAGGGCAACTAAGGAGCCAAGATTAGGAAAATACTATCTCAGATGCGCGCAAGCGGTTTGCCGAAATGCAAGCAAAAGATCCTTATATCAGTGTTATATTGCAATACTTATTGCAAGATAAATTACCCAATGATGATAAAATGGCTCGGTACTTATCACTTTCTATGCCAAGGTTTATTGTGCATAATAATTTGTTGTATCCCCATTATACGGGTTTCACGTTATAACTGGGGAAGCCTGGAACACGTTTTGTCCCTATGACTATACCGGGTGATATTTTGTCTGACCGTTTATCTGCAATCAGATTCAAAAAATTTGAATTGTCTGCTATCCTGATTTGACATGTACTGTTTGTACTGCACTATCATATGATATTCCAAATATTGTCTGCGAGTATCATATGATATGTTTGAAAATGTCAGCAAAGTTGTAGTAAATTAGCTTGATTGTCCTGTAGAATGTCATATGATACCAAAATTGAAATTTAAATTATTTGTGCTTAGGAATATATTTTGGCACAAATTCAGCGAGAAACAAAAACGTAGAAGCTAGTTCAACTTGCGAAATCATTTAATGCTGCATTATCTGACTTTTTACTGTTTTATTAGCGCTCACAAATTCCATTGTCCTGCATAATATCATATGATATTTAATAGAATTTTGGAATATCATATGATATTCGCGTAAATGTCTCGCAGTATCGTATGACAACTGGCTATTTGTATACGATGATCGCGTGAAATCTATGATTTGTAAGTCAATGTAATGTGACATTTATATTTTGTCTATATATCCGCTATTCGGATCACAAAATTTTATGTCGTCGAATCAACTTGGACAAAACGTGTTCCAAGTTGCCCCAGATATAACGTAAACCCCGCATTACCCTACTCTCCGTGCAGGACCTCGCATAGCTTGAAAACAGTTAGTCGTGCTCGAAAACAAGAAGCAGGAAATTTTTCCTCCTCATCATGACGATATCATCGGTGGACAGCATTCTGGAATCTCTAGAACAAATTATAAGATACTCCGAAAATATTATTGAGAAAGACTGTATCAGGGTGTAGTCAGATGGTGCAAATCTTGTATTGATTAGTGCAATCGTAAGCATGGGCCGTATCGTCCTAATGCTCCGTTAGATCCTATCCCTACAAATAAGCCAAACCACACATAACATAGAGATATTCTGCGACCCTTGCCATAGTCATACAATTGCAACAAATCCGGTATCATATCTCATGACCGTTTTACTAAGTACCCAGAAGGAATCTGCACCAGAGATCAGAAGGTGCTTACTATAGCTAAACTATTTATGACGGAAATATAATGTAGACATTCTGCACCTTTTGCATTAGTAAGCGATAATGATCTTAATTTTAGAAGTGAATTATAGGATGAAATTACCACAATAGCCGGTGCTCGAAAATTATTTACGACCCCATACCCACCCCAAATTAATGGGGTCGTTGAACAAATTTATGCAACATCCCTGCAAATGATAAACCAGTACGTAGATACAGCTCAGCGGACTTGGAATGAATTCGTGCCATATCCATGTTTAGCTTATTGTATAAGTTTAAACAAAACCACTGGCTATAGGCCTTTTAGTTTGCTTTCTAGATCATCCACGTAATAATGCGCGCAGAGTTGTAAAAATTTGTCCGCTCACCCCCTTAGGACCAGTGTCAAAAAACGATGCTATAGCGAGGGCCTGATGACAACGCACACCCTGTACTTAGAGAGCCGGCTTTGATAAGAAAACACAGACTGTCGCTACAGCGTGGTTTCTACGAACTAAACCTTAATTTTTTGTGCATATCGTCTGCTAAAACAAATGTACAACAATAGTCCCTTTGAACAGTATCTCGTTACGGTGTAAGGACATTATGCACTGTGGTCTGTGAGCGTAGTCACATTGGTGACCCTGTAAGCACGATGTCTGCGTTGTCCTTGGACTCAGCAATGAGGCTAGTTCTAAATATAACATCCTTCCTACAGAGTTCCAGAAAATGGCATATGTGCTTACACAGACCTGGACTATTTTTACACTAGTGCGCGCACTATTACGTGAATGACTCATTATGGCAGAGACCCTAGATTGCCAATAGATATATCTGTGCCAGCATGAAATCGTGATTACATTGATGCGGATGAGTATGCTAGAGATGTTAGATAAGCTTTATATGATGCGTGGCAGTAAGCTACAGAGAACATAACTAAAACACAGCATGTATGAAAGAAAGATATGATCAAAAAGTTGCTGATCCTAGTTACAAAATTGGCGCGAAAGCTCTGTTGTATACCACATTTTCAAAGAAAGGTAAAACTCATAAACTGGCTCACCAGTCGCAAGCCCTTTTTGAAATAACTGACATTAAGTAACCAAATGTTATAATTAAGACATTGACAGCTAGACAGCCTAAGCCATTGTAAGTTCATTTAAATAGTATAAAACCTTTTTACGATTCATCCTCCTATACCCCTATTGTGGGTACCTTAAATGAAATTGATAACCGTGTAGTACATGACGCAGGTCCAAATTTAAAAGCAGAACTAAGTAATGACTCTGAATAATAATGATATTAAAATCTGCATAGAGTAAATGCCTACATTACAATAGATAGATTAGTTATTGGCTGCTACACTAGTTGCAAACAACCAGCTGGAAATTCTGTTACTGTTGAGTTTATAACTTGTTACAAACTGTTTAAAAATTTGGCATTCGTGGCGTTGGCAGTTTGGTTGTTTCAGAATGTAAAACGCTGTGAGTACCAAAGTTGTAGCAATAATTGTATCTCTTCCCAAAATCAAAAGCTATTACCTTAAAGTTTTAGTGTTTCTTATAAAAACGACGTTATTATAGAAGTTCATTGTGTTCAACTACTACTATTGACTGCGGAACTCGAGCTTTCAACGACCGAGGAACTGTGGAAGATACTGATAATATTAGACATAACAGTGAGTACAGTAGGATATTTCTGATGTTGAATATTGCCACGACAATAAGGCCTTATGGGGCGCTTCACAACTTTCTAATCTTTTAATTCCTAAGTTTACAAATTATTGACTCTCCAATAAAGCCGTATTCGGCGCTTCAGGGCTTTCCATTTGACTAATACCTAATTTTTTCAGGTTTTTCATAACTCTTTCACAATAAAATCAAAAGCCGTTGCGTTGTAAGTGTAGCATAAGTATTGGGATAGATAGCATTTTGAACGATGTTTTGAAAAAAATTGGCGACTTTCAAGTAATGAGATCAGGGCGGTATCAAACAGTTAGGACACGCAGACGTTCATATTAGTAGGTACGTGCCGTGAAAAGAGTCAACATACAATACCTTGCCCATGTGGATAACAAAAAAACATGCGGTGAATAACATTTAAAATGAGAACAATAAGAGCTTTTTGTGGAGTGTGTTGTACATTTGTCCAAACTTAAATTTTCTATTTCGGATATCCGAAACTCGATTTTGCTTTTTTTGTTACCAAACCTCAATTTGTTTTATCCAGCACTTGTTTTAACATGGTGCTTTAAGGGAAGCACCCTGACCCACAAGTTGATTGCTATCAGCGTAAAACATACAATTCTATAAATAGTTATTTATAGTGCATCTGCCTCAATAGTGCTGAGTGTTCGGAGAAGATTGCTACTGGCAAATAAATACTTGCGTTGGCCACCTGAGATTTAGTTGATTTGATTTGTCTCCGTCAGATTTAAACGTCTACAACAAGTCGTTTTGTGTTGCAAGAAGAAAGAGTCACGTTAAATATACGTGCGTAAATTGTACAAACATCAGTCCATGTTACTTTGTAGTGGTGCCCTGCTTTACCGGCGGAACCAGATGTTTTGTACTCTGTGGTCGAAAGGTAGATGTCTACGTCCGTCTGTCCGCCCGAAAAATCTCAAAAACGACTGAACCGGTTTTGGTAAACTTTTGTTGTTTCAAAGCCAGTTATCATCGGTTGCTAACCTCGCATTGGGGTTTTAAAATTTTAACCTGTTTATAAGCTACAGGCTAATTTGCATAATTAATTAAGCCTAAATTAGTACTTTCTACATTATTTCACTGATCCATACAGTTACAAGCAATCTATTTCAGCATTAAAGGGCTTTTGGGGGCGCGGAATCTCAGAGACTGTTCGCGAACCTCCAAAATCGATAATTGAGTAGTTAACTAATAGATAATTTGCATATTAGCATAGTTTATAAGCCTAAATTAGGACTTTTTACAATATTTCACTAATTATTAAGGTTAAAAGCAATATAATTTCAGCACTAAAGGGTTTTTAGGTGCGAAAAATTTGAATAAATTCTTTACAAAACCTCCAAAACCGATAATTGAATAGCTAATAGCTAATTTGCATACTAGGTTAATTGACAAGACAAAATTAAATTATTTCAATAAAGGGCTTACAGAAGGCTTTTTGGTGCGAGGAATGAATAAATTGTTTCGAAACGTCTACAATCGATAATTGAGTAATTAGCTAATAGATAATTTGCATATAAGCATAATTGATAAGTTTAAATTAGGCGTTTTTGCAATATTCCACTAATTATACTAATTTCAGCAATAATTGGTTTTTGGGTGCAAGGAATCTGAATAAATTGTCTAAACCATCAGAATCGATTATCGAATAATTAGCGATAATAATTGTAACAGCCGAAGCCAGAGCTCAATCTTCTGTCGGAGCAGGGTATCGGAGGTAGACCTCTGGGCACGCCTTACACTTATTATTGCAGTAGTTTTTCAATAGGTAAAAAACCCATGTTACTTTAAGATGTGTCCAGGTTTCTGGTAGGTCTATAAAGGAGTAGGTTCAGATTCTAGATTACATTTTTTGCATAGGCTGAGGCTTAGGCTTAGGCTTAGGAACACACATTTGCAACACTTAGGCTTATGCTTAGGCTTAGGAACACGCATAATTTACTGTTACGCCCCTTAAAAGTAACATTGATCTGTAAAAGTATAAGAAATTGTTCGCTTCAGTACTAAATTCAGCAGGGCAAAGTTTTTGAATGCACATACACCAAATATAAACGATCGCATTAAGTAAACGTACTGGTAGCATACGCGGCTCCCTCAAGTATATACAAGAGATCCGAGGTTTGATTTTCCTCATGGTCTTAAAGTTCGTCCCACAACCGCATAGTTAACATGGCGCTCCAGCATGTAGACAGGATTTTTGATGGGGCTTCCAGAACCGGTCATAAAACTACGGAAGACGACCTCGCGAGCGAAGCGATCCGCAAGCTTGACGTTGTTTCAGTAATAAATCCCCTTGTAATAGTCTCAAAGCGTCTTTTAGCTTATGAATTCGCGGATCTACACATCTACACTGCAAAAAATGGTGAGTCAGATTGACTCTCTTCGAAATAGTCTTTTTCGAACTATACAAATTGAGTCAAATGCGACTCCGCCAAAGTCAAATTCGACCCACCCGAGTCGCTCAGTGTGTCGAATTTGACGGTGGAGAGCAATTTTACTCAATTTGTGTAGTCCCGAAAACCCTATTTCGGAGAGAGTCAATTTGACTCACCATTTTTGCTGTGTAGACACTAAAACACCCCTGGCTACCCACCTTACAATGCATGACTTACACACAAAAAAGTATTTCTGTATTTATTCAGAAAAGTATTTTCTGTGACAGATCTGAAAAGTTTTTCTGACATTTAGGACAATTTTTCTAAAAAGAATAGGAAAACGTTCATTTTCAAACTTTGCTTCAAAACGTTTTTGAAAACTTTTCTGTTATACCAGAAATACGTTTCATGTGCAACTTGCTAATTATATTTGTTAAATGTAAGAAATTTTTTCTTAAATATCAGAAATATTATTTTGAGCGTAGCAGCATCAATTTATTTAGCTACAACTTACGGTGCCAGTAAATACATTGAATTAACAAAAATTAAACGGTCGATTGCCTCATCAACGTTCGAAATTCGCCAT
The DNA here is from genome assembly GCA_030248215.1 of Enoplolaimus lenunculus. NCBI lineage: Eukaryota > Metazoa > Nematoda > Enoplea > Enoplida > Thoracostomopsidae > Enoplolaimus > Enoplolaimus lenunculus. The sequence goes on along the minus strand of JASANG010003270.1, from coordinate 78,190 downwards.
GATTTCGTCGACATTGGTGAGTAAATGGAAAGTTGAGAGTAAGGTATCGACACAATTCTGTCTAGATAAAATACAAGGGCCCATGTAAAGATCAGGGGCGGAACGTTTTTTTGTAGGACTTCAATAGAGTAAGCTTAAGCTTTAGACTAATTTTTTTGCTTGGTTTAGGCTTAGGCTTAGACTTAGGCTTAGGCTTAGACTTAGGCTTAGGAATATGCTCATTCTTACGCTTAGGCTTTGACTTCGGCTTAGGCTTAGACTTAGGAATATGCTTATAATACTGCTCCGCTCGTCTTCTTTACATTGGCCAATACAAGCAACAGTATATAAGCAAAATTGGGCGACAAGGTTGAATCAAAGTAAAGCAGTGGTTTACAACACGAAACTTGTAGCATCTTTATTAAAGTTCTCGTATACTTGCTAGACGATGCTAAAACATAAAAAACATTGGTTACCAAACTATTATATCTGGTACCTTGTGATAATTCACGTTAGGATACTTGAATTCAGTCCTTGTCCGTAGCTAACGGGAAGCCGTGGGGGGATAGGACTCAGCCTTTCCTGGAGGAATTTGCCCCTCCCCCCGAAAATTTTTAATCTTGCTTATAAGGTATAGAAATCAATTGTATGTTATTCTTGAAAAATTTTATTCTCCTATCAAAGTGAGCTGGCTACGGGCCTGACCTATGCATAGTTTTTAGAGATTTATGTGACTCTTTAAAGAAAAATTGCTTACAGTTAAGTAAATTTCTTCACCAACATGCACACATGAACTACTTTCATTCAATTTTAAGCACCGCAATTGACACCCATTTAGAAGACGTGGGCAAAGATACGGTATAGTTTGACGTGTATTGGCACAGCGGCGGATCCAAAAAATTTTGACGTGGGGCGGGCTGGCAAATGTTATAAAACGCAAAAATTGTAAAGTAGAGACCTTATCATTTTATCACCAAAAAATTTCCTGAGTGCACAAAAATGTCAGGTACGATGGACATTACCATTTTATCACAAAAAGCTCTGCGGGAAATTTTGTGTTTTTTACAAAACAGTTTTCTGACGGCGAAAAATTGTAAAACGTAGGAACCTTACCATTTTAACACAAAAAATTCTGACGGGAACGCGTACTTACACCCGTTGCCCCCTCTGGGGTCGCGAGTATATGCGCAAATCACAGGGGGGGTCGGTTATAGGGTTGAAACTTTTTTGTTTTAAGAATCTTAACATTTGTTCCAACAGTAATTTTTCATAATTTCTGAGATAAACACGTACTGTTTCATGGCAACATTTACTTTCGAATATTTTGTGAAACAGTGTGCTGCAGTGATAACAACGTTTGGCGTGACGAAAAAGCCACGGCAATGAACAAACGGTAACTTGATTGATTTGGTAAACAACGTTAACTGGACAACGCTCGCGGTTACTAAGCTGGTGGCCGTTGTCGAGATTGGTAAACTGGTCATAACCAAAAAACATACTGAAACCGCACTCAAAATCGATGAGAAAGCCGAAAAGTATACTAAGCAGTACATCGTTGTTTGAGTTTGCCTGTTGTTGTTTTTTCTACAAACACAAATTAAACTTCGGTGCAATGCTATGTAAAACGCAGAAAAATGTCATTAAGATACTTTATTCTTGCGACAACTGAGTAGTGAAAATGTTTTCAAAACAAAACACAACTCATAGTTTTACAGCGACAAGTCTATGTTTGCAATATTAAAAGACAGCATTGGCGTTAGGCGTTCAAACAGACCCAACGCTTGCTTAACCTGCTGGAGGCAAACTATTTCAAAACGTGGCCAATATAAAGAACAGGAGCGGAACAGTATTATAAGCATATTCCTAAGCCGAAGCCTAAGCCTAAGATAAGCAAAAAAATTAGTCTAAAGCTTAAACTTTACTCTTTTCTAGTACCACAGAAAAACGTTCCGCCATTGATCTTTACAACGGCCCAAAGCGATTAGGGCTTCAAGCACAACAACTTCTGTCGGATGAACATGAAGGGCCAAAGTTTTTGAAGCCAAACGCGTACATAGCCAATATTTTAATGGAAATTTCATATGCAGGGGCCCATATTCTCACCTATCACCGGTTAGCGATAGGATTTAAAACTGTAGAATTTTCAAAATTGCAAATATTCAAATTGGCGCAATAGTGGGCAAATCAAATACGAAAAATATGCTCAGTTTCTAACCTCGCCGTTCAAAGGTTCGAAAGTTACGAAACCTATCGCCGACGGGCGCACTACAATCGTAGTTCAGCCTCCAGCTTCGGATCCGGCAGAAAATCGGCCTCCGGCGCCGGCTCCGGTAGGATTTTTATGGAAACTCAAAGAATATTGAAATTTTTTATAGTTTTATTGTATTTTCATCATTCGGTGCATTTGGTTTTAACTTGTGGTACTTCCTACTATATATTGGTTAATTGTTGGAATTTTTCAAAAATTTGCCAAAGCCTAAATTTTTGGTTAACACTTAAGTTATATTTGTTAAAATTAAAAAATTAAAGATCGTCTGGTCTTATAACTATTGCATTTCATTTCACATCAAGTTGCAACGCCTGCTCCGGCAAGTTGTGTTATCCTCCGGCTCCGGGTCTGGTATTTTTCACTTCCGGTTGCACCCTAGCAACAGTGATAGGGGCTATACATGTTTGAGAATGCGGGCCAATGAGTAATATAGATGGGCACCGGATATTCAATTATCCGGGATATGAAAATCAATGGATATGTATCGGAAATGAAATATAAGGATATCCGCCGGATATAAGAAATGCTATTGTGTCAAAATTTTTTGAATAATTTGCTTTGTTTCAACACTAAGAAGCTGGACCTGATGAAAAGAAAATACTGTATTCAAACCTCAGTCAGAATATGGTACTAAATTCTTGATGATGTTTGTCAGTAGAATTGGTGAAAATGTTTTTATAATTCAGTATGATACTGGAAACATTTCTTTTCTTACATCTTGCTGGATACCGTCATAAAACCTCGGGGCAGTAATAGCGGTCGTTTGTTTCATCGTTTTTAGATAAATTGTAGGTACCCTTAAGAATAGTGCTATACCTTTGATGATGTCCGGCACCGTCTGTCACCGTACAGCACTGTACCGCAAAGCACATGAATTTATACATGGCATCACACATAACTATTCACAAACAAAATTTATTAACTTCTCGTGCCGTACGGCATCGGACGTCGCCGCATGACCAGTACATTGACACTCATTATCTATTACAAAATTAAAAATTTTCTATCGCTTGCAAATTTATGTGATAACTGGTAACATTACAATTTGTCCCCTCATAAAACTTTTTGTGATAAAACGATAAGGTCCACTTACAATTTTTCTCTCAGAAATTTTTTTGTAAAAAATGATAAGGTCCAATAAATAACCGATGCTCATCACTAAGCAATAAATGTGGATATGACGTCTTCCCACCAACCAGTAAACGCCATGCCGACATAAAATAGGGTGTAAGCTGATATCCTGATCCGCTTTCGTCTATGGTAAAATTTGTTATCCGTTTCCAATAAGAATTACCAGAAATGTGGTTTTCATGCTCAAAATTAATTTTAAGTCTCGTGTAAAAATTGCGCAATTATTCAATACAGATAATGTGCACTTGTTCAGAAGAGAAAAATAACAAATTCACTCAAAACTTCACAATTTCGAAGCATCTTTATTTTTTAAGTTTTAGAAAGCACAGCAGTTCTGCATTAATCTATTGTATTGGCAAACAATAAAACTTCCTTGAAACTTATATACTTCAATATCCTTTTTTCGATTTGATTTCCGTTATTTTGGTCACTATCGGTTTCCGTTTTCGTTATTTTTACTATCCGTTTGGGACTATAAAGAATACCACGCACTGCACGCCATTTCTTGAACTCAAGCATTCGTTTTCACATTGCTGCAGAAGTGAAAACCATTAATGTTGCCATAATGCTGTTGTGAATTTGAGCCCATGTAAAAATCAGGGGCGGAACGTTTTTCTATGGAACTATAAAAGAGTAAAGCTTGGCCTGCATATTTGAGGCAATATACTGTATTGACCCGAATAAGAGGGGGAGGGGTAATAAGCGGGGGGGTCCAATTTTGCGTACAAATCAATAGGAGTCCGTATCCCTAATAAGAGTCCGTAAGCGAATAGAGTCCATAAACCCTAATTAGAGTTCATAAATGTCAATTATCCCTAATTGTAGCGCATTAAGGACTCCAGACCCAAATAATTTGAGTTCGAAACTTTAAAGCGTACTTAAATATTGAAAGTACATTTCTAAGTATAACCTTGGATTATCGCTCAAGCTATTGACACAAGACAAATGAGTCCGTAACCGAATAACAAGGGGGGTACCCTCTGAAGAGGCCAAATACATATCAGTCCTCCCCTCTTTTATTTGGGTCACTATAGTACCCAAATTGTCCTGTTGAATATTATATGATACTAGAATTTGAAATTTGCATTTTTGAATCATGACTATGTTTTTCAAAGCGGTTTTGTGCCGGAATCCATTTAATTGGATAATTTTCTAAAATCTGGTTCCTGTTATGATTTCATAACGACTTTATATTTAAAATTTTGAAGTGCTCAAAATGCTTAACTGCAGTTAAACTTATAGCGAAGTTGTTCCTGTACTTCGAGGATTGACGAGCTGCTCTTAGAATTGGAAGGCCTCCATTAATATCATAATTTTTCATGTTCGTAGATCGCTATATACAGTCAGCTACAAAACCAATTTTTACAAAACTGTGACCAATACAGACAAACATACTGCAACAAAAAGTCAAAGTCATACACTTTAGTTTTTGATATAATAACTAAAACTTCAATTTCTATTTCGATTCCGATTCCGGTTCCGACAATAGAAATCTAATTCCAATTCCGATTCCGCTTCGGCGCTTCCGACCAAGTTTCTTCCGATTGGAACCCTAATTTATAAGCTAACTAAAATTTTGGACATTTTCAGAGAGTGTTCGTAAAATCAGTTGATGCTGCGTTATTGGAAATTGAATCGCAAAGTATTTACAAATCCATGTGTAAAAATTGAGAAAAGTTTTTGAATATTTCCAACCGGAAAACAATGGACATTGTTCGAGTACACAGGCCTGTTCATTGCCGGACAGGCTTCCTTAGGGCGAGGGTCATAGGAATTGTGGAAGAGGTTGCGTTTTAAATTGAATGGAAATCAAACTGTGGTAATATATTATTGAAATTTTCCGGCAGTGATAGTCGGTGTTAACTATCGCAGAAAGTCTAATTTTGTTTTAGCGTTCTATATAAGGATAAATTACGCGCTCTTTTTAAATGTGAAATGAGATAAACGGTCTTCTTTGGGAAAAGTGAAAATTTTGAAAGGCTCACGGTTAAAACGTGTACAGATACTTAGCTAGTGTTACTAATTGATAAGTAGGTTACCAATTTGAAGTCTGAAAAAAATGAAAACCGTGTAATTGTAAAAACGAGGCGTTCAGTATTGTGAATGCCGATCGAATAAATAGGATATATACCGATATGATGCCGCTAGCTGAATGAGAAAGTGTTATGTTAGTGCGAAATAGTTGAGACCATTGATCACATCTAGATTCGAACCTGCGAACTTTGGCTAACCAGGTCAACCCTCTCACCAACTGAGCTGTCGGGGCACTGCTTCAACTATTTGTGCTAGTTATGATTGTTTTCTGCGTTGTGTACTGCGTAGCTTCTGTGCAGTCTGTATTATGCGGGATTCGGGTGTTCCATCGAATAATACCCGAAAATGTTCTTGCAGCTTTCTTCGAGGTTTGTTGTTTCGCGGTCATGGCCGGCAGACAGATAGTCAAGTGCACTAATCACTTTATACACTGCATTTTACGCTGTATCATATTCAGCTTAGTGATTTTCGTGTTTGTGTACCTTATAATAATGCGCAGGTAAGAAAGCGTAAAGAACAAGGTTGAAGTTTTCCAATCTTTTGGTGACACTATAAAATGATACCCTACATTACAACTTGGACACCGTCTCACCAGTTGGGGGTTCGGATCGCTCACTCCAACACGTTCCAGTGGTTAAAGACGTCGAAAGAATAATTTTCGTATTGTTGTGAAACAATTCAAGCATGATTTGAAAAAATCTTCAACTCGAATCGAGTGTGTACTCAATTTGTTCATACTTCTCAGACTTGGATGAAACATATGAGCCATAGGATAGGATGTTAGATCACAAACAACTAAACTCAGAATATTACCGGAAATGTCTTTTTTGAAACACTGTTTCCTGACACTACTGGGTTGCAACTACATTTTCCCAGCAGAAACAGGAATTCAAATTTTGCTGAAAGAGGAACCCAAAATCAACATAACTTTCGAATCTGCATGGTTGTTTAATTTACTGTATACGCCGGCACTGCAGAAAAATGCCGTGTTGGATAATTATTTTGAGTTTTCTTCATTCAAGTGATATTACATTTTTAAAACTCAGACGGGAAACCCTACATCGGGGAAACAACTCATGTTGTTTTTGCAGTACTTTTCATTTTTAGTCGTCCAGCTGCCCCGTACTAGGAAAAAGATTAATACCTATACTATTCCCATCAAAACCAACCCGTTATAGGGGATTTACAGCAATGAACTTTAGAAGGTGACTTAATGTTTGTTGTAATTTGGAGCACAACATTGTGGCATAAACCAACTTTTTGCGTAACCTTATAGTAACTTGCGATACATTTCATATCAACAGCGCTAATTTTCATTTGATTTTTCTGTTTCAGTACCACCTCAATTGAACCGTAAAATGCAAATTTCAGATGTATATAGTACTGCTTAAATGTCTTGCTTTTGGAACAAACAAAGCGAGGCTTCTAGGTCTAAAACGATTTAGTTATAGCAAGAGCACAGCAGAATAGAATGGAATAATTGTTTATATTTGTTATTCAGCACTTGGTAGGCGTTTTTGTCCTCACCTCAACCCACATTCGAAAGACAAAAAACGTGACGTGCTTATTAGCACCTAAAACGTCTGACAGGATCATTGCCTGACAGGGACGGATTGATTATACCGAATTGGAATCGGAATCGTAACAGCAAATTTATACCGGAATCGGAATCGGAACTACAAATTATGTGACTATGCGGAAAATTTCGATAAACAAGAGCAGTTATATAACCCCCCTAGGGGGTGTATATTACTAACAAGTTAATACTGATTATGGGTGTCTGTTGGTTGGCAACAATTCTCAAAAACGTCCCATGAACAAATTGGCAATCATTATTTGGCTCTATAAAACTAAACTACAATCAATTATTGAGAGTTAAGTCATCGAAAATGATTTAATACATAAATCATACAGAATTTTAAACAACATATCACAACATATTGTCCTAAAATTAAAATGTGGAAATTCCGATTTCGATTGACTGTGCAATCGTAATCGGAACTCGGTTTGAATCGGAATTCTAATCGGAATCAGAATTCCGATTGCACCCTGCTTTTTATTAACCGTCATTATTCTATACACCAGGGTGCAATCGTAATTCCGATTCCGATTGCTCCGATTCCGACTCTGATTGTACAATCAATCGGAATTTCCACATTTTTGATTTAAGCCTACTTGTTCTGATATGTTGCATAAAAATTCTGAATCATTTATCTATTAAATTGTTTTCGATGATTCAACTTATCAATAATTGAATAATTGATTGTAGTTTAGCTTTACAGAGCCGAAAACTGTTTGTCAATTGGTTCATGCGACGTTTTCGAGAATTGTTACCAGCCAACAGACACCCTAAATCAATATTATATACTTGTTAATACAAACTTTCTGTATAGTCACAAAATTGGTAGCTCCGAATCCGGTATAATCCAGTTCCGTTTTGCACCCAGTTATACACCAGAGATTGAAATGAAACAGTTCAATGAAATATATTGTACCAGAAGTGGGAAATCAAGTTTACAGCCAAGGGACTTTTATAGATTTCACTTAGCCAGAATAAACAATAATATTTTTTTATTTCCATTAATGTCTCAAATAAACGCGAGAGGAATAACAGTTTCCTAGTATCAGATAGACTGATATACGCCAACAAGTGAAATTGATAGCATTGCAACTGACTGTTCTGTGCAAAAACTATCGGCAAAGTAGAATTGACATATTTTGACGTGCCGATGCCAATACACAGGAAAAGTGCAGGTTATTACCGATGTCGGTTAATCGGTGCTCGGCACCAGGGATGGGTGGTCTCTGTCAAACAAGCGAGTCCGAGCCCGAGACTGAAACCGAGACCGAAACCGAGACCGAGACTTTTGGTCTCGGTCTCGGTCAATTTTTAACCGTTACCGAAAATATAAATATGATTTTTTTAACAAAACTTTTGAATATTTTTATCTGCTTTTAATTGCCGCTTCATAAAATTAATCTAATAAATCGTCTCCAAAATTTATTTTTACTTTATTTTTCTCTTGGCTACTGTCGCCATAACCTTCGAACAGGCTCGGGACAAATCGCACTGTTTAAAAACCCCTCATTACAATCCCTAATTCAGAGCTCTACTGTTGTTTTTTGCTCCCGGGCAAACAGAATAGGCTCTAAAACTATTGTATAACGTTACAAATGTGGATGACCCATAATTTTTTTAAACGATGTCTTAATTATTTTAAACACGAAAATCCAACTATTTGTGCTTTTAACCAGGTAGCGGTACTCAACAATCGTTCGCTGCCTGTGTTGGTATTCGAAATGCGCAAGTACTTGTGGGCAAAAGCTGTGATGTATGGAAATTTTTGTGATTGCTTACCGCTTTTTCACATCTTTGGTCTCGGTTTGCAAACCATTGAGACTGAAAAAAGCGAGACCGAATCCGAGACCAGCCAAATCTCGGACTTACCGAGACCGGGACCGCCCATCCCTGCTTGGCACATCCATAATATGTACATATATCTATTTGGAAGCCAACTGTCAATTTCATTAAAAATTATTGTTAGTGTGGATATTCTTACAATTTTTCAGGTAATAAAAACCTTAACAGCTTTCAAAAAGCTAATCGCGTCAATATGTTAAAAATTTCGTCTATTTGCCAAAAGTAGTTTTGTGGTATTAAGAACCAAAAACGTAAACATCCTTTATCCGATAGGTTTATGTGGGATACCGAAACCGAATACGAATATCGGTTTTTGTCGAATATTAAACCGGAATCGGATATCCGGTCGCATCCTGGTATCAAAATACCGTGCTTCGAAGGCAGCAGTCCTCACGTATGTCCTCTCGTATTAAACTGTGTCTATGTTATATTTATTAAATTCTAGGCAATTGTATAAAGTCCCGTCTGAAAATATAGCAAAGTTAAAAGTATCGGTGTCCGTATGCTGCCAAAAATGTCGCTACCCAAAGTTTACCTGTATATACTGATAGGTACGTATATAAACAGCAAGCGCTCAGTGTTATATATACGTAATGTAGGTATATATGTATATATACTTTCACAAGTGGCGAGCAATAGGTACGTAATGATTTCTGACCGAGCGTAATCACAAATTAGTAGCCACAGTATGCAGATGGACATTTGGTTCTGGTTCATAGTTTTGGTGCATACACACGTAAATAATTGTAAAAATAATATTTGCATTTTGGAACGAGTCTAGAAGTTTTTGTAATGCAGTGCGTGTTCATTGTGTTGTACTCTGTCAAGTTTGGCTGGGCTTCTGAAATCTTACTTGAGTATTCGCTTAAGTTATACTAAAGTAATTACTTAAGTCGACGACTTAAGTAAATACTTAAATTTTCGAGCAAGAACAAATAAAGTTCAAATCTGAGCCATTGTCATAACAAGAAACTAACAGTTTCTACTATTTCAGTTAGATTAAAGTTAGTGTACCAGGATCGTTAATCCGTAACATATCAGGTTTATTCAGCTACCTAAGTATTTACTTAACTTAAGTACACTTTTAAAAACGACAAAATTGTTAAGTAATTACTTAGCACGTACTTAAGTACAAAGTCATACTTAAGTCGGATTTCAGAAACCCAGCCAATAATTGTTAACGAATGTTGTCTTAGTAAAGGGTGTGAACGTGACTAGCATACTGTGAGTTTAAACTGGAACCAGTAATTAAACGTGAACCAAATATGAGGAAACGTTTAGTTTACAATAAATAAAGGTTGTTTTGCTGCACAGTTCCTATAAGTAACTCTGCATTTATAACTTTCCGGTGACGTCTTGAACGTTGTCCGGTATATATACGTAATATATTATCTATGTACATACATACTTCGAACTTTGTGATTGCGAAAAATGAGTTTGGCGAAAGCAGATGGCATGCGAGCTTTATATAAACATGAACGCACGATGTTGTACGACCAAGCGTAGAAGAAACTAACCGCAGGTGAATTAAAATAGCTTTGTATGTCACGGGTTATTCGAGCTAATTTTTTGTATTATACGCATATATACCGTAGGTTTCAAAAACTTTGTGTTGAAGCCTTGAAGCATATTGAGAGTAGGCGACTAGCGATAAAAGCAGTTTGGTTGGCTTTTAAAATTGGATGTGAATTACGAACAGCCAATAGGATCTGTTCGTATTCATAGCGTATTTTTTACGTTCGTTTGGTTTCAGCGTCCAATTAGGTTTCGGAAATATAACGGAAGAAAAGTTTAAAATTTTCTACGAAATTGTATAGGTACGTTTCTCGCTTGATGCGAATGGAATTCCGGCTTGTGTATGTGAATGGTGGGCAATAGGATCCGCATTTTTACCGTATTTATACATTCGTTTCAACGTGGAATTGCATTTAGGAAGCTTAACGGAAAATTAGTTGAAAAGCTTATGGTCTTATCAAAGCATGAATTTAAGAACAATATATTAAGTGTTGTAGCACTATGCTATATTAATCAGTCTATCACAGTCGTGTACTTTCAGATTGTTATTTTTTGACGTTGTGTCGTTTTTTGGTGCGTTTCGAAATTGTAGCTAAGATAGGTGGCACTAACTGTCAATTGTTAACTGCCGGATGTTCTTCAAATTTCAGTTGAGGCAGTCTAGAATGTCAAAGCAAGCAACATACCAGGTGCAACCGGAATTCCTAATTCGATTAGAATTCCGATTCAAAACGAGGTCCGGTTTTGATGCTGATTTCGATTGCACAAACAATCGGAATCAGAGTTTGAAATTTTAATTTCAATCTTACTTGTTGTGATAAATCATCGCCAATTTGTTCATGCGACCTGTTTGAAAATTGTTTCCAGCCAACCAATACCCTAAATCAACATTATATTTGTCAATTCGAATTATCGGTACAGTCCAGGGTGCAACCGGAATTCCGGTTCCGGTTCCGGCATTTTTTCACCTTCCGGTTCCGGTTCCGGTAAATTTTTACCGGATTTAAAAATTCCGGTGTTATAATTTGGCCGTTTAAGAATCTCTTTTGAAAGCCACTTGTACTCAGAATATAAGCCGTTGATGGTGGATTTCACTTCAGTCGACGACGAAAATCTAAAATACAACAAATAAAATAAATACCTGTGTTCGACTAAGGTTGTTTCACGAATAATAGAGCAAAAAATACGATTAAAATGAAATTTTTGGTGAAATGCATTTTTCATTCCGGTAAATTGTAATTCCGGTTGCACCCTGGTACAGTCATAAAATTTCTAGTTCCGATACCGATTACAATTCCGGTATAAATTTGCTGTTCCGGTTCCGGTATAATCCAGTTCCGCTTTGCACCCTGCAACTGCAACATACGCATAGCACATTCGATACATATTTAATTTGTACTATACATACCTATATCTACCTGAAACACAAGAGCTAAAGTGGTTTCAAGTAATGACAGTTTGCGGCGTATGTCATGTAACTAACATGTATGCTAAATGTCGGAACGGTATTGAAATTACGGCCCATGTTACTTTAAAGGGCATCCAGGTTTCTGGTAGGTCTATAAAAGAGTACGTTTAAATTCTAGATTATATTTTTTTGCTTAGGCTTTGGCTTAGGAACTCATTTTTGAAACGCTTAGGCTTAGGCTTACGAACACGCTTAATCTATTGTTACGCCCCTTAAAGTAGAAATTACTATTTGAGGAAATTAGATCTCAAACTTTGATCAGTGTGCTTTCAACGGACATTTTGTTGTCGTACGTATATATTCTTTCAACTGTTGTGACAGGTTCAAGTTGCAGTGTACGTGTTTATGTCTAAATATTGACATAGTAATTAATAGTGTTGCAGAACCCGCTGGGTTTATGACTGAAATAGCGTTTTAATCAATCTTGTTTGGTTTTTGACTGACGCAGGAATTTTCGGTACGTAGTGTCACAAATTTGCGAAATCTATTAACGTTTACGGTGGATGCGATTGAAAATTGAACATTTTACGCGTGCAGATTGTGCACAATGCTGTTTCAGCGATGGAGGCTGGGGTTGGCAACCCACAGAACTGCGCATAGTGTACACCCGATGCAAGACAAACAAATGAACGAACTGAAATAACAGGATTATATACGTATGTATATATGTAGGGTTACGTGGTTGTGATTTAACTCGTGTATGCTCCATAATATCAGGCGTTCGGCAAGTAACGGTTGTTTTATAGTAACGGCAACCAGGGGCGCATGTTAGAGTGCCAAGCTGAACTAAAATCAATCTTAATTAGATCGGAATTTTAACCAGTGTCGGAATTAGATGTTTTAGACATACACATAAATTCACAGATTACACATACTACACACCAGGTTTCTAATCAGTGTGCAATCAGTATTCCGGTCCCGATATTTTTTGACCTTCCGGTTCCGGTAAATTTTTACCGGAATTAAAAAGTCTGGTGTTAAATTTTGGACAATGGAAACTAAGATATTTTACTAAAAATGACGATAAAACGTATAGTATATAAACCTTGACAATCACCGAAAATAAATCATCGAAGGTAGATTGCGCTTCCATGGATTATGAAAAACTAAAATTCAACAGACTAAATTGAATACCTGCGTATCTTCAACAACGGTTATTTTACGAATAATATTGCAAAAAAGAAAATTCGAATGAAGTTGTTTCGGTGGCATGTATTTTTCGTTTTCGGGTGCCATTTCCGGTTATTTTTTGAAATTCCGGTTCCGGTAAATTGTAATTCCAGCTGCATCCTCATATATATGCTATGTATGTCATAAATATAGGGGTGCAAATAAAACAGTAGTTGAATAATGTCGGCCAGACGGCTCGAGAAGGCTGGAATTTTCTGGGCTGTTTTCACCCCTGTACGACATATAATCACGAGGTTATACCCTCGTCGAACTGAGAGCCTATCTGTCGCCCATGACGCTAAAGGCCGCTACTAAGGCAATCAGTGCTAGATGTAGTACGCAGGTTCAGAATTGTACAGCGTTCCTGCTGTGCTGCATAAGTCGTAGATGCTTGGTTTCCAACAATTCAAGTCACTGATTTATGTGTACAATAGTCACGAGCCGTGTTTAAAATTTGGATAATTTTTTGCCTGTGATTAATTTGGCGAAGAGCTGAAAATTATTTTGTATACTTAAATTTACCAGCGCTGAGCGAGTTTTAACGCAAATGCCGTTATAGCATTGAAAACAATTTACTGGGACTGTTTGACGTAGTCAAGTTCGAAGCCGGCCCGGTTGTTTAGGGCTCGGGCCGGGTTGTTTATGGCTCGGGTCGGGTTGTTTAGGGCTCGGGCCGGCCTGTTTAGGGCCCGGTTCCGGCCTGTTTAGGGCCTTGCGCTTTGAATTTTATATAGGTTTAGAGCAGAAAACAAAACATAAATCAACTCATATAAACATACGTAACACTGTTTCATATTTTACCAAATATTCATTCAGTGCAGCTTGTTTCAGAGTAACAAAAACTCATCGACAGACGGATGCAAAAGGCTACGAGTCCCGGTTACTACGTTGCCATTTTGCTTAAATGTCGCTTAGGTTCGTCCGTAATCGCTTGTATACCAAGCACGCGTCAAGTGAGCTGGGATAACAATAGATGTAGTAGCATTGTGTTTTCACGTCAGTAATGAACGGATTGCTTGAAGTTGCAGCAGAAACAGACGTAGCTCGTTTGTTTAGTACAGTGGAATACAAATTATTTGTACATCCGTATAGGTGCAAATGAATGCGAGTTAGGAAGTTAAGAGTCAACAAACTGTCGTTCGAAATTTTTGCTGAACATATCCTTAGTTTTCAATATCCTTGCTGCGGGATGGCCACAGTATTTATGAAGATTGAAAGGTATTAGTAAGGTTCAAAAATACGTATCCGCATCGTATTGCAATATCAAATCAGCGGTCTATTTCATGGGCTCATGGGTAAAGAGAGGTCACGCACTGCTGTGATTTATTTCGGCTCGTGGATCCAAAGCTTTGGCACAAGCCCGCGCTCGGCACGTTTAGGTCCGCGGGCCAAGCGTTTGGATCCGGGCCCGCGAGCTTTAGTCCGGACCAGTTCCAACCCTGGACGTACATAGTGTCAGAGAAAGTAAATATCAGGGTGCAACCGGAGGTGAAAAATACCGGAGCCGGACATGAGGAGAAATTAGATAGTAAAAATGATGGTTAATTAGTTAATTTTAGCCAATATCTGCAATATGTTGTTAAGTTGTTTGGTTTTATGTTAATTTTTGCTAAAATTCGGAAATTCTTTGCTTAAAAGTGTGGCAGGAGTAAAACAAAACGCGTTAAACAGATAAATTTTACAAAACTATGCAAAATTTTACTACCGGAATTGCCGGAACCTCTGGCAACAATTCTACCGGAGCCAAAACCGGAGGCCGATTTTATGCCGGAGCCGGAGGCGGACGTCCGGTAATACCCTGGTAAATATGACAATTTATTTAGTTATTTACATATATATACAAAGTGCAATGCTTAAAGGTCCTGTTATTCCTAGAAAATATGCATTGTAAATTGTATTCATAAAGCTGAAAAACTTATTTGTACGTACGTGCCTATTTATTAATAATTGCTAATTAATCCATTAGGAACCAGAACTTACGTAATATGAACGGACAATATTAATTGCTTAGTGATCGAGATTTGTCTTACTGACTGCTTCATAGAATCGTTCAGCTAATATAAAGCTCTTTTTTAGTGTTCGCTAAATTGCTGGTTACTGTAAGGCACTGTTTATTATTGTCAGATCAAACATGTGATTTGGGTTTGTTGGGATGCAACCATGGTGACCGATGCATACATACTGTATTCGCTTTGTGCTCAATAATATATATATATATATATATATATATATATATATATATATATATATATATATATATATATATATATAAAAAAAAATGATTGAAGTGTAGGTACGGAGCAAATGTCAAATACATATAGTATATGTAAGCTTGACGATTTGTGTTGAACGAAAAGTTAACTTTTTTCCGTTCAACTGCAACGGTTTCGCTTTTGTTATTCAGCTTGCATTCCTGAAGTATGATGGGGTGTGTCTTGCTGATGTTATAAAACAGTTGGATAATGTTCGTTGGAAGCTATTGTAGGTGTAAGGTGCATTTGTTTGAGCGTAGTTGGTTAGAATCAGGAATCGGTGCTGGATAGTGAATTTTGCACTGGAATCGATGTCTTCACATCGAAATATGGCTTGTTTATTGATGGCCGATGGTATTGTAAGAGAAGGTGCGGAATATCGAGTATGTACGAGTTGATGACAAGTAGCTTAATTTATAGATCTTGACGCGATAAGTTTAGCGGTGCGATCTTTAAGACCATATGGTTCGTGGTTCAAAGATTATGGTCCTTTAAACTTTAAGTTTTTACTATATAGAACACGAGCTGTCTGCAAAATTTGTACAACGAATGGGCCTGATTAGGCTTATATTTTACGAACATGTGAATCATAGATATTTCGTCGTCAAATCTGGGCGTGTTTGCACTGTAATTTCGAGGGTCACCACCAGGGTGCAACCGGAACTACAAGTTACTGGAACCGGAACCGGAAAATGAAAAATACGTACATGCCACCGAAAAATTCATTTTAATTTTCTTTTTTGCAATAATATTGGTGAAATAACCCTGGTTGGATTGGGTATTAACGTTATCTCCTGTATTTTTTTCATACGTAATCCACGGAAGCGAAATCTACCTTCGATGGTGTGTTTTCTGCGATTGTCAAGGTTTGCATGCTATACTAATAAAATCTATTTAATTTTTATCGTTATTTTTTAGTAAAACATCTTAATTTCTACCAAACAAATTTTAATGCGGAATTTTTCATTGTGGTAAAAATTTACTACCGGAACCGGAAGCTGAAAAAATGCCGGTGTCAGTCTTAGTTTTGGCTAGGGAACGACCGGATCAAAAATTTTGCATTTACCGGATCCGAATCCGGATCCGGATCTTAAAATTCAGATCCGGCCCGGATCCGCATCTTTCTAGCCGGGTAATTTTTCAATACCTAACGTATATAAAATAGAAAAAGTTCAACTGATTCTTTTGCAAAATTAATCAACAAAACTTACAGCAACTAAAAGAAAGAAGTCTTTAAAATTTTTATGTTTGTTCTTCTTCCGCAACAACACTGGCATTGTAAGTTTTGTTTTAACCGTGAAAACAATTACACACCGCAGCCGGTGGGAATATGCATCACCCCATCCCATCTCCGGGATCCGCCCTTGAGTGTGGAGAACGGAAGTTTAATGAAATTTAACTTTGAGTGCACAAGACTTTCAAATTTATGGAACATTAATTAACGGTATTTTCGGTACGATGGATAATTTGTACGTATTGGTATTGATTATATTTCAGTTATAAAGGCCATAGCAGATATTTTTTACATGTTATAAATTATATTAACTTGTCGCAATAGTATGGCGTAAATGAAATATTTGGCTATTATTGAAATTGTTAACCTTACCACCAGCTTTTTGTTAGCTGAATCTCATGTAATTATTGAGCATTGTTCGCAATCCCACTTTGGCGGAAACATTGATCGCATCTGACACGTTTAATCAAACAACAATGAACATTTGCATGCACTCATTGCTGAAACAGCATCGGTTGTGACCACAACGGATCGGTCTCGTTCTAGTCAACATATTGACATTTTGTTATGCAATTCACTGGTTGAGTATCGATTACAGACTCCAACTAAAACTACTTTAACCGACGAAACGCAAACGCCGAATATTGTTGAGTTTGTACCCAGCGATCTGAGCCAGTCTCGTCTCTCTATTAATCGGAACACATTTATTTATGGTTCGTCAAAAAATACCCGCAATGACGCTGATGTATCGCAAACACTGCAGCATTGTCACGGTGAACCAAGTGACCGTAGTTGCGTAAAACAAACGCTGTTTCATACAACGTCAAAGTTGCATGAACCAGTGGCCAGTTTGAATATAGACGAACGTTTATCGTCGTGTGACTGTCGTGCTTCGACCTTGACGTCAGCTTCTGTGTCGTCTGCTGAAGCGCCTCTTATTCAGTGTAAATCGTGCAATTGTGCTCGTTCAAAGCGGAAACGACAGTGTCGTTGTGGCTGTTGTCGCTGTCGGATTGACCAAAAATCGTGCTGCCTGTTACGTTGTTGTCGCTGTACTTTACGGTTCACAAGTCATCACTGCGCACTCACTAACATCATGGGTTGGATGGCAAAACCGAGGCAAATAGGTTAGTAGTACCAAGAGTGCATGATACCCTTTAACAAGAGTATGCAACTGGGTACATTCTATGTAGAAAAAAATGTACCCAGCGCACGTTGCGTTTTTGCCCTACCCCCCCTTTGTTGAGATAGGAGTATAACCGGTGCGAATCATGGCAGTTTATGTATGCGGCGTCGAACAATCTCCCGTTATAGTTTTATTTTAGTGGTATTCATGTGATAGCGACCCTCCTCTAAACAAGGGGTTGGGGCCGGCCAAAAATGCAACACCCAGTGGTACATTTTGTACCATGCGGAACCCCAAAAGTTGCACACTGTTGTATCATGCACTCGTGGTAGTACGTGTCAATAAAGCACCAAACTCAAGCCGGTTCATACTCAATAACAGTGATTTGTAGTAACTTATTGCAAGACATCGCACTATGCCATCATAGACTTTGGAAAATTTTGTGGTGGCACGAAAAATTAACCATTATTAATGTACGGAAAACACAATATAAACGTATCTTTGATGATAGTTTTCTTGTATAATTAATTTAGAGTGCAGCTGTTTTTGGCGAAAATTTCGCTGATTTTGAGTGTGGTGGGGCCTTCGCACATTTTGGCACAGAAATGCTTGCGTTGCGGCTGCTCAGAGTGTGAAAAATTTACAAAAATGTCTTGATTTCATTTGGTTTGGCTATTTTAGAGACGGAACGCCGAATTCGAGCGAACGATTTGGCGTTTAACGAAAAATTTAAATATGCTGTAAGTTTCGCGTTTGGATACAAAGACAAAATATGTAGGTATAAGATGAATGGATTGTTTCGTTTTGTTTTGATGTTTTCTAGTAGGTCTTCGAAGCTAAAGCATGTGTGTATCTTGTCGGGTATGACTGGAAGTCGCTAGCTAACTTTTAAACCACGCGAAGTTTGAGTTTTTCAACCAGCTATATGTAAGTTTATCTAATTTATGCATATTCTGTTGATGTGGTTTGATCAAATTGAAACGCGCAGTTTTGTTTGGAATCTGCTAGGATTGGAGGTACGTATTGTTGCATCAAGTACGTAGGTACGCATCTAAAATTAGTTTGTTGTTTCAGAATAATTATATCAAAACATCAAAATACAATGTGATCACATTTCTTCCAAAGAATCTCTTTGAACAATTCCAACGTCTGGCGAACTTTTATTTTCTGGTCCTGATGATCCTTCAGGTGAGATATATCGATTGTGTTCAATAATGTGAACATCGAGTATTCTTGTATACGTGTCGTAGCGCAGGGGTTTTTTTCAATTGTACGACGTGTGCAAACATATGTGTATTTTCAAACTGAACTGCGCATTTAGGAATTCGTTTGTGCATTTTTTTGCTTTTTATATATGACGACTTTGAATGATTGGTTTTTAGTTCTTAGGTCACAGCACACATATGTACAAAATGTTAGGTGATAGTGAGCTAGAACGTTTCGTATAGTTATTTGGTATATTTATTTCCTGATAACTGATTTTCAGCTTCAGCTTAAGTTACTGTGCATTTCGATGTGCATTTCGATGTGCATTTTCAAAACGCTGTGCGCATTTTCAAGCAAAGTGTGCGCAAATGCGCCGTAAAATGCACAAAAAACTCTGATCGTAGGTCAATGGGCTGTTCAGATAGTTTACTGAATTCGCCTGGTCCAATTTGTTATTCTGTGAAAATGGCAGTTTTTCAGTGGTCAAATAGCAATTGTGAGATTAAAATATGTTACGGTAGAACCATCACTGATTGGCTGGCAGTAGTGCTTCTGGTAATATAGTTAAATGTGATTGGACATGGCCCACTAGTTCAATTTATAGTTACGTGGAATACCAAATTGACCAAGGCCAATTAGTTAATATTTTCCTCCATTCTAGTTTAGTCTGCGACATTCGTATTGCTTTCTTCCATTGTATACGTACATCGAGACTATACACATGCACAGTTTGCCATATGCAATGTTCGAGTTTGTGTGACTACGTACGAAATTTCTGAGCTTGAATTTAAAATGGGACGTTTTACGCAGTTATTGAGCTGCGTGCGATCAGATTCTAAACCTGAGCCCGTATTCTCAAATGTGTGTAGCACCTATTACCAGTTGGAGATATGTCTTGTCACTGTCGAACCAGGAAATGGTGAGGGTTGAAATTCAGGTGATGAGGGTTGAAATTCATCACATGTATTATATTCGATTTACTCAACTAACGTGCAAATTTTGAGACTATGCAATTGCAGCAGTTCGTTAGTTTGAAAACCTATCGCTAACTGATGATTGGTGCTATACGCATTTAAGAATATGGGATCGGATTCTAAACCTGATTTCAACCGATTGGATACATATTTGGTAGCGAAACACTGGTACTGGTGCATTGTTAATTTTAAATGACTTATAGACGTTTCAATCCACTGTTGTTTTCGAAGTCGATGCTTTATTTTGGCATGAAATGCGGTTAATTTAGAATTTCTCACCGGCATTAGCGGTGGGTAGTCCGTAGGTACTTTGGTTCTGGGCTTAAATTTAATGTGTTTATGAGGTTTTTTAATTTCGAAACACGAGGTTAACGCGTGATGCAATGAGCTTAATTTGATGTTAACAAATCGAAGAGCAAATCTTATCAAATGCGTTGTATGCTGAATGAATGGTAATGATTTGAATTATACTGTATTATCAGGGTGCAACCGGTATTACAATTTACCGGAACCGGAATTTGAACAAATTACCGAAACCGGAACCGGAATTTGAGCAAATTACCGAAACCGGAACCGGAATTTGAACAAATTACCGAAACCGGAACCGGAATTTGAACAAATTACCGAAACCGGAATTTGAACAAATTACCGAAACCGGAACCGGAAAATGTCACACATGTCGCCGAAATATTCATTTTAATTCTCTGTATTGCAATGCCGCCGAAAAAGTCATTTTAATTCTCTTCATTGCAATATTATTGATGAAATAATCCTAGATGAAGATAGGTATTCACTTTATCTGCTGTATTTTAGATTTTCATAATCCACGGAAGCGAAATCTACGTTCGACATTCTATTTTCGGCGCTTTTCAAGGTTTGCATACTATACTAATAAAATTCATGTAATTTTTATCGTCATTATTTACCGGAACCGGAAGGTGAAAAAATGCCGGAACCGGCATTCCGGTTGTACCCTGTGTATGATATATATTCTTACTCAGTCCAGTATTGTTTTTTATGTTTGTAACGTAACGTAATTACATACGCGCGTTAATAGTTGAAGTTATATATCAGGGTAGCAACAAAAGTTCTGTTTTGGCAAAAATTTGCGGTTCGGATTCCGATTCAGTTGCGAAAAAGCCGAATCCGCAAGCCGAATTCTTTCAAAACTTAAGTATACTTTAAAGATTCGCAATCAACTTTATTCGGTTCTAGAGTCATTTATGCACTATAGTTAGGGATAATTGACACTTACGGACTCAACTCGCCTACGGACTCTTATTAGCAGGGTGCAACCGGAATTCCGGTTCCGACATTTTTTCACCTTCCGGTTCGGGTAAATTTTTACTGGATTTAAAAATTCCGGTGTTAAAATTTGGCCATTTCCTTAACTTTGCTAATTTTTAAGAATCTCTTTTGAAAGCCACTTGTACTCCGAGTATAAGCCACTGATGGTGGATTTCACTTCAGTCGATGATGAAAATCTAAAATACAACAAATAAAATAAATACCTATGTTCGACTAAGATTATTTCACAAATAATAATAGAGCAAAAAATAAGATTAAAATAAAATTTTTGGTGAAATGCATTTTTCACTTTCTGGTTCCCGTTCCGGTAAAATTTTCAAATTCCGGTTCCGGTAAATTGTAATTCCGGTTGCACCCTGCTTATTAGGGGTACGGACTCGTATTGATTGGGACTCAAAATTGGGATCCATTTCTAATTCGGTTCACTATAGTAACTTACATCAATATTTTTTTGTTTCATGTCATAAATCTCAGAACTGAGGTCGGGCGCGAAATAATTGCGTTTGCGAAAACGTAGATTTGTTGTATTAATAAATATTAGTTTAGCAAATCGAAAACCAAAGCTCAAATTTTTTTAAGTTTTTTTTATTTTGAAAGAAATTATTCATATATGGGAAATTTGCAAGATTCGGATTCGGAAAATAAGCAATGGATTCAGATTCGGATTACAATAATTTGAGCTGTCGTTTCGATTATGTATGATGTAGCCAAGGTGCGTCCGCGCTTTGGTATTTTAACTTGTCGCATGTTTTTTCAAAATTTCAACAAATTGTAACTTCATTATACGTATATATTTGTATTTATGCCATCTTCGTTGGAATTGATTGACTTATATATATTTACATATTTCGTCTTTCATACATGTGTTGTAAATGTTTGTTTTATCGCGTTTACGATCATAATTTTATCGGGTTACAGTAACGCTCGAAAATCTGATGAAGATGACCAGTGTTATTTTTAGGGTTGTAACAGTATATCAGCGTACGTAGTTGTATTCCTAGTCCTAAGCCTTAATCCGAAGTTTATTTTATATGTAGTGCATAGGGAAAACTGGGTACCGTTAAAAGTTACATGGGCAAAACAGATATTACAACTGAACACAACGCTTCAAAACATTTAATTCTGATATTTATATGCCGTTTAGTATTAGAGTTCAATTATCCGGCTCCGACCGGATGTTAAATAATTTGGCTCCGCTTAGGCATTTTTTGGTATTCGTTCGCGCACACTGGTCGTAACTATGGCACTGATTTGTCCATATCGCCTGTATTGCTAGTTACAGCACCAATTGTCATTGTGACCAGCAACCGCAGTAACTGCTCCTGATTGGTTAAAGTAATCAACTGAATGTCTACGGTGTAATTTGATTGGTCCATTTTTGCGAACTAAAAATACATATCACGCACTGATTGATTAAAAGTTTTGTAGCGAATTTTGATTGGTGTCAACGTCAGCATCATTTGGTGTTTTTGAATTGCTCCAGTGAGAAACGTTTTGATTTTCCAGCAGAATCGCTGTGACACTTGGTGCCGTGGCAACAACATATATATGCACTACGCAGGGTGCAACTTGAATTCCAGGTTCGGTTCCGGCAATTTTTCCAAATTCCGGTTCCGGTAAATTGTAATTCCGGTTGCACCCTGGCACTACGTACATCTCATCAAATGCAGTCCCACCATTCGAAAAGTCTCATTGATTCAAAATGTTATCTTTGAATTGTAAATAAATATGATTTTACGTACGTACGTATTTGCATGAACATTTCGCTGAGTGTAACGTTATTTAATAGAAAGGCCTCACGTGGAAAAAAACCCTTTGAGACTAAGCCGAAGAAGTGAATTTTTCAAATAGGGTTGTCTTATGTATATTCAGCAGATCCGTTCTCTCGAAATTTCATGTGCAATGTTAAGCCGAACGCGTACTATTGATTTACCCACGAGCTAGCGAAATTTCTGCCTCTACTCGATCAAATTTTGACACCGCCATTGTGAAATTTATTCAGAATCTATGTCTGAAATTTTTTGTCTTCCAAGAACATGATTGACTGTTTGTTTGTACTTAAATCTATATATATATATATATATATATATATATATATATATATATATATATATATATATATATATATATATCTATATATATATATAATATGTATATATGGGTATTTGTTCATATATATTTGTTTGTTTATTTATTTATTTATCGATTGACACTGTTATTATAGCTGATACCGCAAATTTCATCGCTGACCGCTTTGACGACCATTTTGCCGTTGTGCGCTGTACTTCTAGTAACAGCGTTAAAGGATGCGGTTGATGATGTCGTGAGTGTTGTTAGACCGAACCGTACTGTACCTCTTACACGGTTCACACGTTCATTTTCGTTGCTAACGTTTCTCGTACTCATTTGCTGTGTTTTTGTGTGTTGTTTGCTGAATGAAACATTGAACCGTAGGCAGTATTGTCTGTTTAGAAGCATCTATGATCAGTGAAACTTGCATGCTCTATATTTTGAACGCACGTAGTCACAGTAGCAGTTGATTGCTTGCGAGTAGGTGTTGCATGCGTATGGCTAATCAAACTTGTTGATGAAAATTGTACCCATGATGCGTCAGCGGCGTGGCACTACAGAGCATTTTTTGCTGTTCCTACTGGCTCCAGCGCTCATTTCGACTGTGAATCGTATCATGAGTGAACTCAGACATTTGTAGCAGACGTCTGCACGTTTGTACTACAATTTCCTGACAAGATTCCGGATATTTCGCTGTAGATACTGGCAATTGCAAGTTGCAGCTGCGAGTTCTCGGTACAAAATGAGTGAATGAGTGAATAGGGTTTTGTTTAAGTGAACAAATCTGCACACCGCCGTCCGACATAAACAAAAAATCTTAAACAAACCTGTTCTTAGATTCGATTTTGAACTTTGACACCCGTCGTGTACTTCTTGCAAGCTATGCTGTGTATGATGATGTTGTCCGTGACTGGTACGTTTATTACCTGTCCGTCCTTTCCGTTGCGTCGGTGATATTAAATGTGATGACCTATTTGAACCTCTAACATAGATAACCGTTTTGTGTTCGGGTGTCATCACTATGGAAACTGTGTTTACGTACATTCCACACGGTGAAGGGTGTTTGGTTACTGGTTACGCATGTTAACTGTGTCACTGCTGTCTGGACAAATAAATTACTCGACTGCAGATCGTTATGTAATAATTTTACGTTAGCATGGGTGTTAGTTAGCGATTTAGTGTTTGTGTTAGTATTGTTACAATTTGTGTAATTCGTATGTTTTCAAATCATATGTTATAGCTAGAGTGCAACCGGAATTACATGGAACTGGGACCGGGACCGGAAGGTGAACAAATGCCGGAACCGGAATTCCGGCTGCACCCTGGTTATAGCATTGTTGGCTCATGTTAACTGTTTTGGGTACCTGATTAGTAAGCCGAAAGGTAAACCGAATCTTAAGCCTTAGTCTAAGCGTTTCAGACTCTTAAAGTGTAAATCGGCTGTCGAGTGTCTCCTAAGGGCTGGCCCATGTTACTAACACGGGCCACATTTTTAGTGCATGTGTGTTTTATATATATATATTAACAAATCATATGTTATTTCACTATAACCAGCAGAGATGAGAGTCTCAATGAAGATGTTGAGACTGAGGCTGGAGACATTTTTGAGAGTCTCAGAAATTGTTTGCACCAGGGTGCAACCGGAATTCCGGTTCCGGCATTTTTTCACCTTCCGATTCCGGTAAATTTTTACCGGATTTAAAATTCCGGTATTATAATTTGGCCGTTTTAAGAATCTCTTTTGAAAGCCACTTGTACTCCGAATATAAGCCATTGATGGTGGATTTCACTTCAGTCGACGACGAAAATCTAAAATACAACAAATAAAATAAATACCTATGTTCTACTAAGGTTATTTCACAAATAATAGAGCAAAAAATATGATTAAAATGAAATTTTTGGTGAAATGCATTTTTCACTTTCCGGTTGCGGTTCCGGTAAAATTTTCAAATTCCGGTTCCGGTAAATTGTAATTCCGGTTGCACCCTGGTTTGCACCATTACCGATCCATTCAGAAAAGTTTTAAATCCCAAATTTTGATTTCGCTTTTAAAAACAAAACTTTTCACAATCTTGCACGCGGCCCGTAGCCAAGGGGGGCCAGGGGGGTCCAGACGCCCCCCCTGGAAAATTTTTGGCCTCCCTAGAAAATTTTTAACCTTGCTTGCAAGTCGTTGACAACCCTTCAATGCCGCTCCTGAAAAATTTTCAGCCCCCCTGGCAGAGTGCAACCGGAATTACAATTTACCGGAACCGGAACCGGAATTTGAAAATTTTACCGGAACCGGAACCGGAAAATGAAAAATGCATTTCACTAAAAATTTCATTTTAATCTTATTTTTTGCTCTATTATTTGTGAAATAACCTTAGTCGAACATAGGTTTTATTTTATTTGTTGTATTTTAGATTTTCATCATCGACTGAAGTGAAATCCACCATCAATGGCTTATATTCGGAGTACAAGTGGCTTTCAAAAGAGATTCTTAAAAATTAGCAAAGTTAAGAAAACGGCCAAATTATAATACCGGAATTTTTAAATCCGGTAAAAATTTACCGGAACCGGAACCGGAAGGTGAAAAAATGCCGGAACCGGAATTCCGGTTGCACCCTGCCCCCTGGCTAAAGGACTGATCTTGCGGCTAGCCGTAAGTCTACTTCGCAAGTCGCTATACAACCACAATTTTCGTATAGCAACCATTGATTATTAATAAAACAATTTGCCACAACTGGCACTCCTGGCTGGCATCAATACCGGAGACTCAGTCTCTAACCTGAGACTTTTTAAAAGCTGAGACTGAGGCTTGGTCTGAAACTACGCAAGTCTCAGGAATTTTCGATACTTTCAACTGAGACTGACATTGAGACTCGCATCCCTAATAACCAGTTCAGTTCTGCAGATTTACAGGAGCTAAAACGTGTCAGTTGAATTTCAGGATGGCAGTTTCGAGCTTGAGATAGCGGTTATACCTGGTATCAACGGAATATTTAAGTTTCAGTTACATAGTTTTCAAACCTCCTAACTCGGAAACCAAATAATAAACAACACTTTAAAATTTTGTTGTGGCTTGTTGCATAAAAGCTTTTTAAGTACGTAAAATTCTGCACTGGAAATGATTGCTACGTAGTTATTGGACCAGAAACTGTATGCTGTATGAATTTAAATTACACAAAATCGTTTCACTTTCAATGAAACGTGTCTTCAGGGTGCAACCGGAATTACAATTTTCCGAAACCACAACCAGAATTTGAAAAAATTACCGGAAACGGAACCGGAAAATAAAAATACATGCCACCGAAAAAGTCATTGTAATTTTCTTTTAGCAATATTATTGGTCGAATGACCCTAGTTGGAGACAGGTATTCACTTTATCTGGTGTATTTTAGATTTGCGTAATTTAGGGAAGCGAAATCTACCTCCGAAGATTTATTTTCGGCGATTGTCAAGGTTTACACAGTATACTAATGAAATCTATTTAATTTTTATCGTCATTATTTATAAAAAATATCTTAATTTCCGCTGACCAAACGTTAATACCGGAATTTTAAATTCCGGTAAAAATTTACCGGAACCGGAACGGGAAAGTAAAAATTGCCGGAACCGGAATTCTGGTTGTACCCTGCGTGTCTTTTAGCATAAATAGTACGTAAGATATGAAACGCATCAGAATTCACAAGTTACATACCTACTGAAGTTGTCAGAACCTCGGGCAAAAATTCTACCGGAGCGAGAGGTAGATTTGTTGTTGGTTGCTAAGTCATGCCTTCAGTTGTACCCTGTTTTTTCTAATACGTATATATACATGATTGTTTGAACAGATAATTTGGAATGGATATATACGTACGTACGAATAACAAACAAAACAGTTTAACCGTTTAAAGCATGAAAATACGAGAAATCAATAAAGATTGAACTGAATGCCAACATTCCATAATTAATGGATGTTATATAACAACAACAACAACATAATGATTGTAGTTGTTTCCGTTGATTTCGTCTCTGTCCGCATGGACAACTATTTTGCCACTCGGTTTTGTGCTACTGATGTCGGCGATAAAAGATGGATTCGACGATGTTGTGAGTTAGTGTCGCTTTTTTTCAACGGAACTCGTATGGACAACAACTCAAAAGCGAAGCATTTACTAACTAAGCTATTTGCATTTTGCCTCTGTGCTGCGCCGGAATGCTTACGGGCTGCAATGCGCTACATTATTTATCGCTTACATACTGTGGTTATAGGGAGTTAGTATGTATTGCGTAGGTTCAAAATTCGTTCTTTAGTTACACCTACGTTTGAGCTTATATGCGCCTGACACTGGTAGCCATATCGTCAAATGCATATAGCACCCAGCACCAATTAGTAATAGCTTTTCAACCTAGCGAACTGCTGCAATTGCCGGTCTCAAAATGTGTACGAATGTATAGAGAGTAAAGAGAATGCAATAAATGTGCTGAAATTCAAACGTCACCATTGCCTGGTTCGAAAGTGACAAGGCCTATCACCAACTGGTATTAGGTGCTACACACTTTTGCGAATATGGGCGTGTGTTTTTAATTATTCAGTCATCAATAACAACGTATTGGTGAGTGTAAATTTTTTGAAGACATAAAAGCAAGCTTTGATGCAGGTTCGCAACGCCATGCTTAGCGCTTGCCGAGCCCGTGGTTGCGTGAGACGGCCTGAAATGGGCCCGGCAGTGGTAAACAAAATCTATTTTAAACGCTCAACTGAATCCAAAAGTAATGTTTTGAGTGGATGCAAAAAAACATGTCTGGGCGGTAGCTTGTTTCGGTCGCGAAATTTCCTTACTGTAGCGTACGGTGCCTTGAGGTTTAAGTACTATGTATTCGATTCTCTCAGACACGCACACCATGCATAAGTTTTCAAAGTTGAGCTAAAGCAACAGAATTTTTTTCTTGCTTCTTGCTCGTTTTGCTCGCAACATTTGTTTTAATTGATGCTCAAAATGGTGTTGGATCAATGGGATAATATGATATATGGAGGTACTACGTATTGGTTATAACCATTTTAAGAAAAAGTAAGGGCGGACATTATTAGATTTTGTAGCATTTTGTTTTGAATCGGTCAAGGGGTTGGTTTGAGTGTTAAATGTAATTTGAAGCGCTTTTGCTGCAGATGCAAACTGCACTTAGAATAATAGCAAGCGAAATTGGGTTAAAATAGCAAAGAAGCTGTGTTGAATAATTAGTTATTCTATCGAGGTTTTTCATAACTGTTCAAGGTTAGCAAAACAACTGGTGTTAGAAGAATGCGTTCAACTTATATCTTACTTACTGGTTCATCTGATTATTTAGTCTTATGTTTTATTCCTGGTGGGTGGTGATGTTATTGGCTGGTGTGGCGATGTTATTGCTGGTGGGTGGCGGGTGGTGATGTATATATGTGTATTAACGTTAGAGCGTGGTATCTGGAGATTACGTAGGAAATAATGTAAAATACAAACACTGTAGTGACCCGAATAACTGGGGGACTGATATTTATTTGGCCTCTCCAGAGGATACCCCACTGTTATTCGGTTACGGACTGTTATTTCTTTTCACCTGGCCCTCCGCCACCCTTCGTTACTGATATATACGGCATTGCAACTATCCGTTGAATTAAACGTTTTTTGCCTTACATCAAAACCTTGAGCAATAATGCAATTATACTTTAGAATGTGACTTTCAAAACTTAAGTACGCTTTAAAGTTTCGAACTCAACTTTATTTGGTCCTGGAGCCATTTGTGCTCTACGATTAGGGATAATTGACATTTAGAGGCTCTAATTAGTGTTCAGGGACTCTGTGCGCTTACGGACTCTTATTAAGGATACGGACCCCTATTAATTGGGACTCAAAAATAGGGACCCCCTCTTTTATTTGGGTCACTACAGTCGCTTAGTGCAATTTGTTCATATTTGAAAACCCTGATACACCTGTCTAATGTGTTATAATTACAATTGCATGTACATTTATACGTGTATAATTACTAAAAATTGATGTCGGCATGCCTTATATAATTGCTTCTTCCGTACCACCATTACTGTATAACAGTTGACTAATGTATGCTAGAGTGTTTTTTGGGCGCACAGTTAATGAATCAACACCGCCTTGCTTGTTCTGAACTATTATGGTTTAAAAGCACTGGCCGGTTTTAGCATGACTCTTAACTGCAGGGTTCGATCGGAATTCCGATTCCGGATAAAATTCCGGCATTTTCTTCGTAAATATTCCGAGTGTTGTTACGTGTATTCCGTCAGCTACGTATATACATAATTTTTACTGAAACTGTGAACAGTTTGCGGAAACAGGGGCATACAAGTCATACACCGTTAACTTTGTAATAGAATTACTAAAACTGGATTCCGACCGATTCCGGTTCCGACAAAATCTAGTTCCGGTTAGAACCTTGCTTAATTGTATGAGCCGTCGTCAAACAGTGAAATGGAATCACGGGATTACATGCGACTTCGTGCACTAATGTATAATATATGCATGCATTTTACAGCTAATTTAGTATTTGAAGCTTGCAGCTACGTATATTAATTACGTAGGGATGGATTATGCTACAGGAACCGCTGTCAAGTTGACCGTTTGTTTAAACCATTTTTGTCTCTGTTACAGTTGATACCGGTAATATCTTCGCTTACTGCGTGGACAACAATTATACCGCTGGCTGGTGTGATAGCTCTTAGCGCTTTGAAGGATTTATTGGACGATATTGTAAGTCAATATTTAAAACAACTATTGAGTATTTTTTACACTGCGTGCATTCTGGTGTTTCATCGACAAGTAAGTCTGTCTATTACACACTTGTTGGCTTTTCGTATAGTGGCAACTTTATGCGATCAGCTCAGCGTCTACACGTACTTCCGTTCACTCGAGAGGAGGTGGTCGCTCTTTGACGAAGGGTATGCAACCATCTGGCAGAGATGGGCGGTCTCGGTCAAAAAAAGCGAGACTAATACGGAAACTTTTGGTGTCGGTCTCGGTCTCGGTGGTCAATTTTTAACCGTCACCGAAAATGGGAAGATTTTTGTAATAAAACGTTTGAATATTTTCATCTTATCAGAATTGCGGTTTAATTTATAGATTTAAAAAAGTAACAAATCGCCGCCAAAATTTATTTTTTGACAATATTTATCAGTTAAGAATGGTGGCACAAACGCAACGACTGAAAACTGGCGCAAAACTATCTCCAACTCCAATTATAACACGCGTTTCACAAGTATGAAAATGAACCTAAGCGGATTATAAGCGACCGCCAGTGCCAGTAT
This sequence comes from Enoplolaimus lenunculus, assembly GCA_030248215.1. Lineage (NCBI taxonomy): Eukaryota > Metazoa > Nematoda > Enoplea > Enoplida > Thoracostomopsidae > Enoplolaimus > Enoplolaimus lenunculus. The sequence goes on along the minus strand of JASANG010003270.1, from coordinate 47,760 downwards.
TCATGAAAACTTAACTTGGTGATCAACGCTGTAAAAAGCTTCTTTGACTTTGGCTTGTGCTGTACAATTTTGTTTCATTGTTTACTTCCACACACGCCCATGCGTAAACTGAAGCGGAAACCTAAGCCTAAGCCAACCGTGTAATAGTGTAGCAAAATAAATTACCTTGGGGAAACTTGATACTTCAATTAAACCAGTCAGTATTGAGGAAAGTAAAACAAGTACTCATTTTTTTAATGGTTCACGTACGTATACATTTAGTCCAAAATACTACTTGCGAAACATTGCTGCGTTGTTTCATCAGCGCAAACTAGCTCAGCGAACAGCAATTGTTTATCGCTTTTCACCTATTTAATATCGATGTACAAACCACCGAGACTCAAAAAAGCGAGACCGAGAGCAGCCAAATCCAGAGACTTGCCGAGACCAAGACCGAGACCAGCCAAATCCAGAGACTTGCCGAGACCAAGACCGAGACCAGCCAAATCCAGAGACTTGCCGAGACCAACCAAATCCAGAGACTTGCCGAGACCAAGACCGAGACCAGCCAAATCCAGAGACTTGCCGAGACCAACCAAATCCAGAGACTTGCCGAGACCAAGACCGAGACCGCCCATCCGTACTAGCTGCACTTTGCACGATACAGAATTTACCAGCACGCGATGTGTTTTCGCCGCACACCACGCCCTCACATTCGTGCGGGTTGAATTAACATTTATAATTAAGTCAGGGTGGCACCGAATCTACGATTTGACCGAATCCGAATACATCGCTAATTTGCCGAATCCGAATCTTGCATGTTGCAAATTTCAGATATATCTATAATTTGTTTCAGAATATCAACGCAATGCCAGCCGCATAACTTTTAAACGATATATATATACATTTCATGCCCGACCTCAGTTTTGAGATTTGTGACCGGAAACAAAATTTTTTTATTAATATACTAAGCAGGGTGCAACCGGAATTACAATTTACCGGAACCGGAACCGGAATTTGAAAATTTTACCGGAACTGGAACCGGAAAATGAAAAATGCATTTCACCAAAAATTTCATTTTAATCTTATTTTTTGCTCTATTTGTGAAATAACCTTAGTCGAACATAGGTATTTATTTTATTTGTTGTATTTTAGATTTTCATCATCGACTGAAGTGAAATCCACCATCAATGGCTTATATTCGGAGTACAAGTGGCTGTCAAAAGAGATTCTTAAAAATTAGCAAAGTTAAGAAAACGGCCAAATTATAATACCGGAATTTTTAAATCCGGTAAAAATTTACCGGAACCGGAACCGGAAGGTGAAAAATTGCCGGAACCGGAACCGGAATTCCGGTTGCACCCTGATACTAAGATATTTGAAAATTTTATTGTTTCAAATTGAAAAAAAAACATATTGCCTAACACTGTTGGATTCGGCTTTTGAATTCGGCTGTTTCACCACCGAATCCGAATTCGAACCACAAGTTTTTGCCAAATCTGAATCCGAACCGTAATTTTTTGCCGAATCCGAATCCGAACCACAAGTTTTTACCGAATCCGAATCCGAACCACAAGTTTTTACTGAATCCGAATCCGAACCTTTGTTGCCACCCTGAATTGCATACCATGCTTCTATCTACCATCTTTAATCCTTTAATGCATTCAAAACGGAACGTTTTTCGTTTGTCTGTTTGTCTTTGGAACATCGATGCTTTTCCATCCCCATTCAATGGACGACCATAGTAAAAAAGATGGCAACACGCGCAGCGTAAGTGCGTTCTTTTTGACACAGAATATACCCAGTTGCATACTGTTGTCAAAGAGAAGGTTATCCACACTTGGTTCAAGTAACGGCGTCACCGCGCCAGGGCATGACACATCACTGTATGATACTCCGCATCTCTTCTATGGGTTAACATTTAGTTGTTGCTGCTGGTTCTGTCGTAATAACATAACATTTAAGCTTTTCTATGATTTAGCTTATTTCGCATCAATGTTGTTGTGTCTATGTTATTTTATTGTCGGGGTATATATGCATTTGTGATAGCATGAAGCGCACAGTTCGAAGCAGGTCTCTCGAGTCAGATTTTAACGGGTTTTTCAGCGGGTGCATGTTCATGTAGCTGGGTGAAGATTGGCGATCCTGAGTAACTGAAATTTTCAGAACCGATTGTTTTCTTGTGAACAACGAAGCACCGTAAGCGATGCCTCGAAACTACATGAGAATGTTTTGGTTATACACATTTCGTGTCAATTCTAAATTTGTACAGCAGTATGAAAATTAAGATTTTCAGGAGGGGTGTTAGTTTGATGCGTCAGTAATGTCTGTTACAATCCCGTTTTGTGTATATTCGGTGACACATTTGTTCAAACAGTTAAGTAATAACGTAATAATGAAACAATCGTATCAAAAAGATAAACAAAAACGTAAACACCAACAAAACAGTACTCTTAACCCGTTATTCTTCTGTATCCATGCTAATACCTCCTCCATGTCTGCAAAATAGCAGCATTCATGCAAAATAGCCCCCCTATTCGAAAATAGTCTCCCTATTCGACCTCTAATACGTAACTAAACAGGCTGATGATTCGTGCATTGGGTTCAATTTCAGTCAAGCAACAGGAGTGAAATGTGTATCCTTTGTGCAATTTTACACAGTAACAACATTAGCATCATTGTGAGACTATTTGCTTTCTTTATTTGCTATATTTCTTGTGCATTTTTTTAACAAAATTAGCTTTTGTTGCCATTGTTTATCTTTATCCTATGAGTAATTTTGAAATATTTCTCTGCCAGTCCATTGGACAGGTTCGCAAAATAGTGCGCATTACGCTATGCAATATACTTCGCACTCGGGGGCCTGGCTTTAGAATATTTTTGTCTTTTACGTTGTATTAATAGATGTATTGCTTGAATCATTGCTGTTGGTGCTAGTATCACTGGTTTTGAACTGCACGTGTGTGGGAAATGCATGCTGTCTTGACTAACTTGGCATAATGCGGAATTTTTTGTTGCAAAATTAGTATTACAAAATTAGTATTACAAAATTAGCCTATTGTCAATCGTCAATGTGAATATTCGTGAATGTTAAATATTTTGGTATTGAAATAGATCGTCTAATGCCGTTTATTTCATTGTAAAATAGTGTTCATTTGTTAGCTAACAAAATACGCTACGAAACGCCAACTCGAAACTATTAAACAATAAGCGTAAAATTAAGAAGCGACGCGTTGGAATTGAAATTTTGGATTTAGTATTTTAAAATCTTTGTATTCGCCGGTATTTTTGTACTAGACCCATTTTCTCAAATATGCCTGTTACTAGTTCGTTAGCTAGTAAGGGAATAAGTTTTTAAGCCGACGAACTCTTGCAATTGCTCGTTTCAGCATTTTGCCGCAGAGCGAGGACAAATTGAGCGCGGGAAACGTGTTCAATTTCGAACCTCAGCAGCATTGACATGTTTGAATAGTACCCAGACGTGTCATCAATATTGACGATATAAGTGCTGCTATACGCGCCAGATTTGACAATGTTTATTTTTGTATTTCAGCAGCGTCATCGGAGCGATAACCAAGTCAATAATCGCAAGTCGTATGTGGTTCGTGGCGGCAAATTAGTAGAAGAAAAATGGCAACAAGTCAAAGTGGGCGATATTATTCGTATGGAAAATGACCATTTTGTTGCTGTAAGTTTGCTCCTGAGACGACCATCCAACAGGGAGTTTGTCTGACCGGTGTGTTTACACGATTACTGGGGTAGTTTAATTTGGTGCCTGTAATGGTAGTTTTGGTGAAATTGTGGATGTTTTGTTTTATAGGTTTTCGGCAACTTTTTCGAAGAGTAGTTTTCGTGAAATTCACATTTCAAAATGTTTGGAGTGTACGTATTTTTTGGGCGCGATAGTGAATTACTATTATTTGTTTTGGTATATAAGATAAGGCTGTATGCAAGGGCGTAGCCAGAAGGGGTTAAGGATACACCCGCCCCCCCTTTGTGTTTTTTGTGCAGGCTTTCTGGGTTTAGGGAACTTTTCAGTAGGTAACGGCAAAAATGTCGTCTTCTGAAATTTTTGGTAGATCCCTTTCAATAGCCTTGGCTTGTTATGCCTCTGGCTGCAGGTATAGCCACGCACGACTTGCAGTGTATATGGCATTAGTGATGAATCTTTGCATTCTCTCGCTTACAGTTTACTAGTTGTTTAGGAGCTGTAAGCACGAGCGTTTATTTGGCTTGAGTAACTAACGTATTTGTACATATTTTTCAATGTTTGCATACGTACTTATCTTAGAATATTATCATCGTAGCTAATTTCAGGCTGATCTGCTTCTATTGAGCTCCAGCGAACCCCATGGGTTGTGTTATATTGAAACAGCAGAGCTTGATGGGTAAGATTTTAGCCAATGTTATTTGGAGTTTTGATAATCGAAACATTGTGTTTATGATTGCCTTTAGTAGTAGCTGCTTGTACAACCGCCTACACCTACGAAGGTGGCCTCAGGTACGTGAGAACCCGTCGAAAACAGAACCGCAACGGCTTTTGTTGTTGCGTTGGCCCAATTATTCAGGTTATAAACATCGCTTAATTCACGCTTATTTGGCTTCTCGTTCGGTTCACGTGTTAGGTTTACTTTCGCTATAATATATTGCGTACCCGCATATGTGCAGCTTGGTTATGATCTGCTGCTGCATTTTGAAACGAATCAATCGCACAGGTTTTGAGGAGGCTCAGGTAACCTAATCGCGGCCATGTTCGCCATTTATGAGTTTTGTGCAAAGTGGTGTTTTTAAAATTTTTAGTGTTGTTTTTCCGAAAATATTATAGACAGGTAACATTGTTTTGTTTTAATTTAGCGAGACCAACTTGAAAGCGAAACAAGCGCTGCCTGCAACATCTGCGATGGGAGATGATATTAAGAAAATTAGCCAGTTTAGTGGTACGTTTAATTAGTTCGATTGAGGCAGAAGTGGTTGTTTTTGGGTTTTTAATTCTGTTGAAATCGAAAGTTTGCATTAGGATTCGGCTTTGAAACAGCCGAATCCGGCTAGATTTGGAATTACCTGTTTGTATTTGGAACTGTGCGACATTCAAGTTTTTTTGTTCAGCCGGCATGTTAAACGGCTACAATTATTGTTATTTTGATACAATTTAGTGAATTTTTCGAGGTTAGTGTTCGAAGACGGCTTCGGATTTGGCAAAATCGCAATGGGTTCGCATTCGGAATCTGCGAAATCGTGGGTTAGGTGCCGTCCTATAATGCGGTGCATACCTTTGGCTTTTACAGGAATGCGCCGATTAATCGGCATCGCATATTGCGATTCTTTGCCGATACTTTTTGTACAACATTGAGTTGGATAGCGATCAGTTTCACATGTCAGTGTATATCGGTGCGAATGCTTAAGAAAACTGTTCTCTCTTGCGTATTGTGTTTGAAAAAATTGAAATGAACCGTTCGTATGAAATTAAAATCTTTTATGGTTGAAGTATTCGCATTTATAATGATGTAATTTTGTATCCTATCTATTGTTTATGCATCGTGTATTGAAATTGGAATCGGTATTGGCTTTGGTATCGGCACATTCCTAGTTTTTTAGTTTTACAGCTTAGCTGTTTTTCTTTTTACAGTAGAAATACCAATATTCAGTAGACTTAACCAAGAGTCCGTGAGACTCTATGGACTAGAGCATGCAACTTCTACGCTATCGCATGGTGTAAAATATACCAGAGCGCGTTGCATTTTTGCCCGACCCCACTCGATTTGCTGGTAAGTTTTGCTTACCCCTTGAAAATAAAATGTTAACAAGAGAAACTAATTTGTTTGAATTTACTTCCTAACTCACGAGGGGGTGAGCTAGAAACACAACATGCGCTGGGTACATTCGTTTGTACACACATTGTACCCAGTGTTGCACACTTGCTAAAATCATAATTACACTTGATTTAAATATATACTTTTGTTTTGTTAGGCGAAATCGTATGTGAACCACCGAATAACCGATTAAATTCGTTCGAAGGCAAACTTGTTAACGCCGATGATGAAGTGCTCGCTTTGGATAATGAAAAAATGTTGTTGCGCGGCTGCGTCCTTCGCAATACCAAGTGGTGTTACGGGGTAAGCGACACTTGTACATTCTTCTTCTACAAGCTTTAAGCTCAAGTGTAACTTATGTCAAAATCAGGAAGTTTTTGAAAGTAGGGTGAGCTGTAGAAACACAAAAAGTCTTTAATAGTGCACTAGGAATATGAACTTTTTTACGTAATCAAGCAGATCCGATATGGTTGAGAAATTGTGTTATTAAAGCTGGAATGCACCGCATACGTATTTTGGCGTGTTGTTGTTGTTGCTGTTGTATGCAAATTAGAACACAGTATGCTGTTTTGAACGCCAATATAACATGATGTAGTAAAGAACTAAAGTTATTTGAAGTGAAGCCAAATGTAACGAAATGTATTGATCAGTTTTTTCGAGCTGGAGTAGTTTTTGGGAGAAATATATTTATGGCTGCCAATTGGCGACCACGTTCACTAGTATATATTTGCCTTGTTTATTTGATTAAAATACTGGAGATAGTTTTGATATTTGTACATGTTTGCGAACATGATGATGTTGCATATTTAATTACGACTTTTCGTTATAGGTAGTTGTATTTGCCGGACGAGATACAAAATTGATGCAAAACTCTGGCAAAACGAAGTTCAAACGAACGAGTCTAGACCGATTTCTAAATGTTCTTATTATTGGTGTAAGTTTTTACCATTTGGTGTAAGTTTTTACCGTAATTTTTTATTTCCGTATTTTTCTGTTGAAGTGCCCTAAAATTGTACTAAAACGTTGAGATCCGTAATTGCAAAAGTTCGTAAGCTTGAAAACCTATTGCTGACTGGTGATAGGAGCTGTACACATTTGAGAATAATATGTTTCCAGATTTCAGACAAGCGTTGTTAGTTTAGTTATCTGTTCTGTATTTAGATTGTGATATTTTTGCTATCAATGTGTTTGATCTGTACGATACTCAGTGGGATTTGGGAACTCGAAACGGGTCAATACTTTACTGGATATTTGCCGCGAGACGCAATTATGGACCAGATCAACGGTCAAAAGGGAAAAATCGCATTTGTGGCCTTTTTGATATTCTTCTCTTACGCAATTCTACTCAATACGGTTGTGCCTATTTCGCTTTATGTCAGGTAAACATGACTCGAATGTTGAGTCCTCTCATTCTGAAAAAAGGGCTTCAACTTGGGGGAAGACCAAAATTGGGGGATTGGCAGTGTGGGGTCCCCGGCCATCCCGTTCCTACCAGGTGGAGCCCAGTCTTAGGGATACTTAATGGCTCTTCTAGCCAAGTTTTCTCATGTCAAAATCGGCAGATCATTTTCATGACATAAGAAATATGGACAACCTACATATTTTATATTGACATTTGGCGTGTCATCGTTTCCAAATGAGCGTGTGCGAAGGCGAACTAGCAGAACGAATTTTTCTGTGGCGTTATACATTAATCAGAGAAAATGGGTTCTGAAATGGCGCGACCACCCTAAAGACATGACTAACTGTAATATAAACTTCAGAATTAAGTATGTGTCTAGATATTGTGTAGTGTTAGGCGTGTAATTGCTATTTAATACGGCATGGGTGTAACCAGATTCATTGTTTCAGGGGTCAAAATACCTATGGTTTAGTTTTGATTTACGGAGGGTTTTAGATAAATGCTTTTAGTTTGCAACAAAAGAAATCCTCTCTTCGACTGTTTAGTATGACGTAAACTTCTTTTTCCAAAATCCATGCTGCGCCCATGTCATACAGTGCATTTTGTTGTTTTTCAGCGTTGAAATTATTCGGTTTGCACACTCATGGTGGATCAACTGGGACAAAGATATGTATCATGAAGAGTCGGACACTCCAGCCCGGTCACGGACAACGACGTTGAATGAAGAATTGGGCCAGATTCAGTACATTTTCTCTGACAAAACAGGAACATTAACTCAGGTCAGTGTCTTGCATTCCGTTGATTTTGATAATCTAAGATTTTGTTTTGTTATGTTACTCTTTAGCTATGTTGTACTAGTTTCATTTTTACATTATTAGTCTTGTCAACATCTTGATGAGATATGTAGAACTTATACAGCTTTATATATACCAGAGAAATAAGCTATCATGTCTGACTAAACTACAGCTAGTTTGCCCGGAATTAAATGAACAAATTTCACGCGGAAGCACTATAATTATGTAATTCATGATATTTAATTTCATACAATCGTGGTTTTATTTACCTTTTAATTATTATCGAAGTGAAATTTTGTATTATGATGAATTTGAGTATGCTCCTGTATTTAAAATATTTTACAGAATATTATGACGTTTAACAAATGCTCTATCAACAAACAGTTGTACGGATACGTCACTGACTCAAAAGGAAATCCTGTGGAAAATCCAGCTGCAGTAAGTGGTGTGCATTGAGGAGCTTTTGTATCCGAGGTTAAGTTTATTTTATGTTTGAAACAATTTATGATCGCTGTTTACCATCGGAATGTTTTATGCTCAATTATTTACTAATTGTTTTCGCAGTTTTAATTTCGTTTCGGAAACCAAACGGGACTAAAAATCAAAACCAAACAAAGACTATGTAGCTGCCCAGTTGCGGCTGGCAGCCAAAATTTTTGTAGCGAAAATGGTACGGCATTATAAGATCGAAAATGATAGTTTTATGTTTTCGGGTAATAATTGATTATTGAGTGCGAAAAATCAAAATGGAAGTTTTCGAAAACTTTGCATCATTTGTTGCAGTTCGTTAAATTTGTGGATTTTTCAACGTGGAACAAACGGGCGCATAAGACGCAATAATGCCGAAAATAAGGTGTTTACTTTTCTGTGTAATAATTTTGAGAATATATATTATATTGAAAATAAAATACAAGTTAGCGTAGACGTGCGTTCATTTGTTGTTGCAGACAGTTAAACCAGTGGATTTTCAAGCATGGAACAAATGGGCCGAACCCGAGTTCAAGTGGTATGACACATCTTTGGTAGATAAAGCAAAGAAAGCTAGTCCTGATGTAAGTCTAATTTGTTAATCTTTTTGTCAGTACTAATCGAATTACACTAAGTATTTCTCGGATTCATAAACAAAACCTCAAAAACATTGATTAAAGAAGCACTTAGTTCAATCAAGTGTCAATGATTACTTTTGCCGGTTAGTAACAAATGCGTCATTCAATAAAAGTTACGGCACGTATCACCAATGGATGATATTTGCTAGAAAATGAGAATAAGAGCAGTGGTGTCAAGTTGACGGTTTCCGCATTGCGTTTTTGTTTTATTTTGTGTCATTTCTTATTCAGTAATGTGCTGTAAATATACGTTTTTTGTTATTATATCGAGCTACTATTTCAGTCAATATATAACACTTGAAGAAAGATATATATTTTGATTTAGGTCGACAAATTTTGGAGACTGATAGCGCTATGCCACACTGTTATTCCTGATAGTCGCGATGGTAAACTAGAATATCAGGCCCAGTCACCCGATGAGGAAGCATTAACTTCAGGTGAGAAGCTTGAACCTGAAACTACTGTTATATTGTAACTTGTTGCATGGATATAGTAAGAAACATCACAGATTGCAAATAGTCAGCGTCACATTGATGCATAACTTGTTTAATTTTGATCCTCAAACCGGATCATTCCTCTGTGTTTTGGTTCACTATTTCCAACAATTAACAAACTAATATAAATTGCCGTTTTTAATTCAAATCTATTTTAATGCTAAAAATGGTGCAACGAATGTTGAATGTCATTCGATTTTCTAGCTGCACGATCATTTGGTTACGTTTTCAAAGCACGTACACCAAATTCAATTACAATCGAAGTGAATGGTGTTGAAGAAGTTTACGAATTGTTGTGCATTCTTGATTTTAATAATGTACGCAAGCGGATGTCAGTGTTGGTTCGAAAGAATGGAAAAATAACATTGTACTGTAAAGGTATGTTAGATGTTTTATTTGTTAAAAACTCTGGTGTGATTTCTGGAAGCAGTCACTATAGCGCTTTGCAATTTTTAACAACTTAATTAAAATGCTAACTAATTGAAATACTTTAGGAAGAATCAACGCTCTTCAATTATGGTAACATTTGTACTAAAGTTCTATGTTTCTAATTTTAAAATGTGGAAAATATAGTTTCAGTTACCGAATCGTGACATCAGCCTTTGGCCTTTTAATATGTTTGCAATGAGAAGCAAGTTTTTACATAAAAAATTTTCATAAGGGGGTCCCTAAAATTTTTGATGCATCCGCCATTTTTTCTTTCTAATTTTTGAAACACCAGTGAATATGTAACCTTTTATACTTCAATATCCGTTTTTGTTTTCCGTTATTTTCATCACTATTCGTTTCCTTTTCTGTTGTTTTTACTATCCGCTTACACCCTGTCGCGTTCCTTTTTAAAATTATACAAATATTCATGGGAGCAAAATACGTATTAACCCCCCTTGGGCTACACCCCTGGTGTGCTAAAAGCTCATAATTACTACGAACTACTACTACTACTATAGGCGCAGACACGATGATTTTTGAACGCATATCAACCACTGATCAAAGTGTTCGTTCGGTGACTCAGGCACATTTGGACAAGTTTGCTGGCGAAGGCCTACGAACGTTATGTTTGTCGTACAAAGAAATACCTTCGCGCGAATATCAATCCTGGGCAAAACGTCATCACGAGGCGAGGTAAAAATGTAGAATATTTTTAACAAACAACTTGTTTGTCGATAATAAATTTTCGGGTTATGATATTTTTGAAATAGTTTTGGCATTCAGTTGTTTCTATGCTCTCAATGCAGCGTTACAATAAATATTATGGTGTTTAGGTAATGTGGTTTGTGATTAGTTTTTGCTTTATTTAGCATTTCGCTTGATAACCGTGAAGAAAAACTGGATGAAATCTACGAAGAAATTGAACAGGGCATGACGCTGATTGGCGCTACTGCAATTGAGGACAAACTTCAAGATGGTGTCCCAGAAACTATTGCAAATCTCGCTGCAGCTAATATCAAAATATGGGTATTGACTGGTGATAAACAAGGTAATGTTCGGCGTCGAGTTTTCTTAGTATGCGTAAGCGTTACTAACAATATTGTTGAATTATTAATAATTAAACGGCTCGAACACGGTTCAAATCAAACATTGGCAGTTCATAGCAATTTGAACCATTAGAGCTTTGCAGAATATACTGGCATTTCGCCAACCCAGTCGTGAGGGGGGTGCCTTTTTCGAAATACCCCTTAGTTGATGTTTTGATGAAGAGTATGTAACTGTATGTATTCTGTGTGCAAAACAATAGTTACACTATAAGTGATATGATTTATTTGTAGAAACCGCCATCAATATCGGATACTCGTGTCGTTTGCTCACGGAAGATATGCGGGAAATTTTTGTCGTTGACGGCGATTCTTTTGACGCGGTAGCGTCACAACTTCAAGACATTAGCGCACAAATAGACGGATATGAAAATGAGACAGACCATGTTGCATCGATGAAAACAAGCAATGGCGAAAAAAACGGGATCCCAAAGTAAAATTATGCTGCCGAGAATAGTTATTTTAGTTTTTGAACAGCCCTATTACCCCGGTTACATGAAATTGAATAATGCGTCGTGGAGGTAATCCGCTTAAATTTACATATGTGTTATGAAAGCTAGCATTATTTTTTCTATCATACTGAAGATGTGTGCTGTTTTTAATTGTATTAAAGCGTCAACAGAAATTGGCTGGGTTTGGGAAATCCTACTGAAGTACATATTTACTTAAGTTATATTTATGAAATTACTTGATTTGAATTTTTGAGTAAAAACAAATAAACGCCAAATGTCAGCCATTGTCATAACAGGAAGGTAATAGTTTTGCTTTATATTGACGAGTGACCAATAGTCTATAATTTCAATATGACCAAAGTAGTGTTCTTGAATTGCAAATTTGTAATCTATCCAATTTAGTCAGCGACTTAAGTATTTAAACTTAAGCGCGCTCTTAAAAACGACAAAATGATTAAGTAATCACTTAACACGTAGTTAAGTATTAAGTCGTCCTTTAGTAGGGTTTTGGAAACCCACCGAATGTATGTAAATATTTGTAATTTATTTTTTATACATGTAGTGAGTTCTACAGGCTCATCTGCTGGCTATCGATATATTAGCGCGATGAATGACAACTAAATGACGTCCGTAGCTAAATTCCGATCAATTTTTGCCTAACGTAGAAAAATAACTGTTTTAATAAAAATCATTGTTTTATTAGACAATTATATTCTGGACATTAAATAATATTCGTTTCCAGATCCAACTCTGTTATTAGTGGAGGCCATGTTATGTTCAGTAGCAACCAACACGCTGGCAGTTCGGGCCAAGTTGCAGAAGAAGACGCTTTGGAAGGTTTTGCGTTAGTCATCAATGGTCATAGCTTGGTTAGTACTTTGCTTTGGACTATTAAACATAATACTAGTGGTGAAAAATTGAGCGAGTTACTTATATTTGGGTTTAGGCCACAAATATAACACTTAGAGACAATGTTCAGCGTTAGTGTACGAGAGTATTAATGTTACCCATTTGAGCAATATTGTGACGACGCAAGTTTTGGTATATAAAAGAAACTTTAGGTGTCATGAACTATGTTGACGTATTGTTTATTTTAGACCCACGCCCTTCATGATGACCTTGAGCAGTTGTTCCTTGAAATCGGTTGTGCGTGCAAGGCTATAATTTGCTGTCGCGTTACACCTTTGCAAAAAGCGCTTGTTGTGGACCTTGTTAAACGAAACAAAAAAGCAGTAACGTTGGCAATTGGTGATGGAGCAAACGATGTCAGCATGATAAAAAGTTAGTTTTGCTGCTGAAACATGCAGTCGCGAACAGAATTAGCTGCACACAAGATTGTTATAGGAACACCAAATTTTATCGCGATTGCTCGTTACTTGAACGCAACCGGTCGCTAACGCAGTTAAATCGCGGTTTTAGATTAAAATTAGGTCGCGGAAGCCCGGGAATAGCAAAAACCACACGCGATGCTAAAACCACCGTCGTAAAACGCACTAAAGGCAATTGTCAATACTGCGTACTTATCTCTATCTGTCACCGTATAGGGTTTAGGGTTTGTAACATGATCAAAATAGTTTCATGTCCAAACGTGTATGATAATTTCATTAACATCTTCATTTTTGCTCTTTTTATTTTTTATTTCAAAGGTTGAAATTGTTTTTGTTATTTCAGTGGCACATATCGGAGTCGGAATATCTGGGCAAGAAGGAATGCAAGCAGTGTTGTCATCCGATTTTTCAATTGCGCAATTTCGGTTTTTGGAACGTTTGCTGCTCGTGCATGGGCGATGGTCATATCTTCGAATGTCAAAATTCCTGCGGTACTTCTTCTACAAAAACTTTGCCTTCACGCTCGCTCATTTTTGGTTTGCCTTTTTCTGTGGATATTCAGCACAAGTAAGACCTGTTTATTTTGGGTATATTGGCAGTGTTGTCATAAATTCTAATAAGTTAGATTCAAAACTTTTGTTGGCGTGTGTATCATGGGTATAAATTTAACGGCTATTGTAAAACATTACGCAAGCAAATGTCGTTCATTTTTTTATTGCAACCCGATATTGTAGCCAATCTGAAACGCATTGAGTGAAATGACCTAAATTCTAGTAGCAGAACGCAGTAATGAACGTTTTCGCCATATTTGTCATGTTTATAAAATATAGCATTATATACTGGTTCCCCCCTTTTGTATGATTTGGGAAAGTTAAGTGTAAAAGGTTATTGTGTAATTTTTGTTTGTGTTTTAGACGATGTACGATGCTGCGTTTATCGCATGTTACAATTTGTTTTTCACTGCACTACCCGTGCTTGCCCTAGGCGTCTTTGACCAAGATTGTAACGACCGATTTAGTCTAAGGTAAACTAAAGTTTATTCAGATTTATGAAATTCTTACTCTAAACTTACTTTTAGTTTAAACCTGGTCCCCATTTTATTGTATGGAAAATTTAAGGCTCAAACCCGCATTAATAGATGGAGAAACTCCCTGGATGCGAATGCAGATTTAATACTGATTGATAAAAAATGTTCTGTTAATTCCTAAGTATAAGTAGAAGTAATTAAAATGATAAAAATTATGTATGTTAAAATTTGTAAGTTTACAATTTAATTTTTTAACTAAATTATTTACCGATGCCCATGGACAAACAAGAAGCCAGTAATCTCAACAGAGTGATTAAGTGATGTTATGTTTTTGTCACGTTCGCTATAAACGTTGCTGTTGTCAGAAAAATGTTTTTCTTAGACATATAGTTGTGTGTGACGACTAAGAGAGTGTTTTCAATTTAGTTCTAATAGTTGGCTGTAATTTTTTGGTAAGTGATGAGTAATCAATTGCCTGTCGTGCATTTTACAGGTATCCAAAATTGTACGTTCCTGGACAATATAATCTATATTTCAATATGCGAATATTTGTGTATTCTGTATTACATGGCATTGTGTCGTCGCTTGTGTTGTTTTTCATTCCGTATGGAGCATTCAAGTATGTTCAACATAACATTAACAAACCTTGAGAATAAATTTTCTTGCGAAGTTTTGTCTGAAGCACTATAGGAAGCAGTATGTAGTATTCGAGCAGCGTCGGGGCTGCCTTGGTGTGTTTTACTTTTTTCAACCACAAAGATGCATTTTTAAGCCGAAAATAGCTTTCCGTTTTGGTTATTATGTAAGTTGGCATATAAGATTTAATCATTGCCAAAACTTGTAATAAGTTAACATATTGAATAAGAGTATCTACTGTTACTCGAAATAGTATTCGAAAAAGTCTCTGAGCTCATTTTACACGTTGTACTCAAAGTTGGCCATGATAACACTCTGCTGTACTATAGAATTGTGAATATTAGTTTAATTTTAGATTCGCGGATAACCCTAGTGGCTACGATATGGGAGCACAACAAGTTTTTGCATTTATTGTTTTCACGTCGCTCGTTGTTGTGGTAACAGCGCAGGTAATAGGTTAGAGATTGTACTTTACCTGTCTCTGAAGATGTCCGATTTTAATTTCTAAACTAAGCGCTACAATGATGCGTTTAACAATAGATTCCTGAATATTAACTAAATAATGCGGTAATAATGGCAGTGTTTGTTGAGTAGTGCAATTTTTTTGTGCTTCGTAGTTTCTAACTTAATTGAAAATGTAAGTACTAGTATTATAATGCAAATGTTAAGCATCTACTCATGGATAAGTTTCCTCTGAATAGAGTTTTTATTTGGACGTCGTATTCTTTTCCCACATATAAAACTAGAAACACATTTTTAATATAGTACACACCATTCTTTGAACTCGGAGAAAAGATTTTTCTACGTATTTTGTGCCGTGCAATACAAGCACAACGCGATCAACTAAAACAAACATCTTGACAAACTATAGTTTCTGTTTTAGTTGCGGTTAACTCTTAATAAGTAAAGTGGTATTTTTAGATTGCACTAGACACCGCCTACTGGACGATATTCTCAAACATTGTTATTTGGGGTTCGCTGGCATTCTACTTTTTAATGGCGATTATTTACTATGAACTTGTATCATATGTTGTGGACGTTCAGTACGCTGGCGTCGCATTTATATCAATGGGCTATGCGAATTTTTGGCTGACGGTTGTGATTGCTGTTATTGTACTCCTGATTCCTGTGGTAAGGAAATTTTTTCGTTGCTCATTATTGGATGATGATGTTGTATGTTCTTGTTGTTGTTGTTGTTGTTGTTGTTGTTGTTTTTGTTGTTGTTTTTTTGTTTCTGTTCTACTAACTCTGGGGGTTGAAATAGTGGTGTGGAAGCTGTAAAGTGGCCGCTAGCTGTATTATACGAGCTGTCATGTGTGTTTTTAACATTAATGTTTGTATGCAGTACATACAAGAGTACAACAACTTGTGTAACAAAGCTATATTTTGGGTTACATCTTAAATCTGAAAAAAATCTGTGCTTCCTTTAGATTGCAACACGCTTCTTTTGGTTCGATACACATCCAACTTTATCGGATCGCGTTCGTGTCAAACAAAACATTCGACGATTGGCGACAAAGTTGTCCGAATTACCGTTGCGTCCACTTACTGGATCAGTGCGCAGACGACGTTCAATACGGTCCGGCTATGCGTTTGCCCATCGCCGTGGTTTCGGTGACCTCATCACAAAAGGAGTTATCATGCGAGAATGGCGAGATTATACCGCTGAGCTGGAGCAAGCGTCAGGCACTGCTCCGACAACTGGAGGAGCTGGTGTCACCGCACAGAATGGCGAAGAATATCGTAAACCAAAAGGAAATACAGGTGGCAGTGGCACGACATCCAGTGGAGGACATTCGGTGACGTTCTATGCCGGCGCCAACAACAACGGACATCGCGATAAGCAAAAAGCATGGACCGGAACCAGGCCTGGTGCAAACGATGGGTATAGCAACGACCAAACAAGCAGCAGCGGATCACAGTCGCCGAGCAAAAAACATTCGAGTTCGCCTGTCCTACAGACAGCATCTAGTAAGTACGAGACGCCACCGATGCAACATAGATACCAAGATCGATCACGACTCTGAAACAAACTCACGCTTCAGCACTGTCGGATATTGTTTAAACATTAGTCTAAAAGTATCGTGTAGGATAAAAGTAATGAAAACCTTTGATTTCCGTATCAAGGTGGGATCACAACCATTGTTTAGTGTCTTCGGAACCGTTCCTCTTAATATTGGCAAATGTTATACATGATCTGCATACTTTGTATTTTTCAGTACTATGTATATAAAACATTATGCATCGTTTCAGCTTAAAAGTTTATGGACTAAAACCATATAGTATTTATTTGATTACATTAATGTTATGATTTATCTGGTTTGTTTAGTTGGTATTGTATAAACCAGGTCTGCATATCAATTAATTCTTCAATTTTATGGTTTGAATAAAACGTTAATCATTGTCGAATCGTCACCAATTTTGTTTTTAGACCCCGATTAGATGCCCTGACTTAGTAGTGGAGTTTCGTGGCATAAATAATTGTTAACTTCTTATTTACAGCTGGTTTTGTTTTCTTTCTGTCGCGATATTATTCCGTTCATTTTACATTTTTGTAAAAGCAAAACGGTAAAAGTTTATGCGGTGAAAATTTTTTATGCTTCGGTATATGAATCTTAAATTTTCAATCACATAAACGTCCAAAAATTGAACATATCTACATTTTAATGATGTTTGACCGACTTTAAACTTATGAGCATAACTGTTATAAAACGAAAAAAGAAAAAAATCAAAAAATTCATGTTTTAAGTTACGCATGTGATTAAGCTGAAGTTTCTAACAAGTTATAGATATTATAGAAATTTGATTAAATAATGATGTTACATGCTTTCTGTGATACATTTATATAAACATGTGTTGCTCCTACTATATCCATCCATAATATGTTTTAGCTAAATTGTTATAAACAATAAATTATCAGTTGTTGATTCAATGGGAGTTGTCATTTATTGTGGTAGATAAATAGTGGCATTAAAATAGTTTTCTTACTAACATTCGGGTATTTTCTTTGGACAATTTTGTTGCGGGGTTCGCGTTATAAATGGGGCGGCTCAGGTCACATTTTGTCACACAATTGGTAACGTGTGCCGTTAGAATCATATGATATTGCGAGACAATGAATGTAGTATCAAGCGTGCCGATATGATTTTGGCGGAAACTGAAATTTTAGCAGTAAAATTCAAAATTTGGCGGGAACATTCAAATTTCGCGGGAAGATTGAAATTTATGAGAAATACAAGTTTTGGCGGGAAATTGAAATTTTGGCGTAAAAATTCAATATTTGGGGAAATTAAATTTCGGCTTAAAACTTAAATTCTGGCGGAAAAATTCAAAATTTGGCGTGAAAATTCAAATTTTGGTAACAATTTTCAAATTTTGGCGGATTGTTATGCAATTTCAACTACATATAGCCCTATTTACACGTGCAAGTTTTTGCTGTGAGAACTTGTAGATGCAAACTGCATGCAGAACTTGAAATTTTCATCAGCCAATGAGAAAACGGCTGCAATAAGTTCAGTGAATTTGCATGGTTATTGAATAGTGCTTAATGGAATGTCATATGATACACTTAAACTGTACAATAGAATATCATGACACTTTCATTTTGTCTTCCTGAATATCCTATACAAGGGCGGTGATAAGTGAACGATTAGACACCCCCAATGGTCCGACACGACGAAACATTTTGCCTAATTTGTAAGTTTCTGTCGGTGTTCCGGAAAACATCTTAAGCTAGGGTTTACGCTAGGTGGAATTACATTTAATTCAACCCATCTTGTACCGTATCCCAACAGCCCTTTCAAGGGCTACCTTTTTAACAAAATAATTTCTTGGTTCTACATATTCGCGAACAATCTAAATCGTGATCAGGATACAGCTCATGTGTTAAAGAGCAGAACAAAAACCTTGTGTAAATTTAGGGGGCACCCCGTTTTCACATTACTCTAATACAGTAAGCTTACGCATTGCTCTAATTTGTTTGCTTAGGCTTAGGCTTATGCTAGGGAATAGGCTTCATCTCTATGCTTAGGTTCAGGCTTATAACGGGTTTAAGATTATGCTTACACTAATTTTAACACAACCAAGCTAGTCATATACCAAACACAATTTTATAATACATTTGGGAAGCCCCACCCACGATTACCAGTCAATGCTGTTTTTCAGCGAGCGGTGGTTGATTTCAAGAAGGCAAGCGCGATGCTGTACTTCGAGAAATACACTAAGTGACTAAAATAAAATATGTCACACAAGCTTTATAATTTACTATTAAAAGAATTGTTCCTACTTGTGTTCTGGCTTGTGTTCTTTTCTATCTTTACCGTACGCATCTGTGGGTACATTTTCCAATAATTTCACAAATTCTTCTGAATCTAACGGTCTTGATGGGTAAAAATTATCCGACACAAAATATTTCAATAAATCAACTATATTTGAACCTACGGTATTATCAGGGTATACTACTTATTTTCATTCAGTTTCATGTCTTTTATCTTTGCAACCATTGATTCACCTTTTTTTAAAGTTTTAGGTAACATGTGAACTAAATTTGGTTGTGTTTTCTTTACTGCAGTCGCCTCCGCTGGTTGAGTTGTTTCTATGTTTCTTAATTGTTTCTTTTTAATGGGTCCAGCCACATGACCGGCACCACTGCCATTTTGCGAGCCATTATATTGGCTTAAAACAACCACCAGGGTGCTTAATGTTAACAAATTTCCTCGCTCGCTGCACTCACGGGCGTACAATTTTATTTAAAACAACATAACTTAGCTGCAAAATATTGAAGAACTGTAATAAAACAGTTTTGGAGTGAGGTAGAAACTGTTTTTGGAAGAGTGACCTAAAAAGCTATTAAACACAAGCGTGAGCTCCGAGAACCTCGGATCAAACACCGAGAAATTCTGGATCCACCTCTGCGTAGGAAGCCCCCACTCCTGTCTGCTTCGCCAAAGCCTACGACTATGTGTGCAAAACTATATCACACAGCACTCTTGGAGCATGCACAGTCGGAAGTTGCAAACTGCAATACCAATGCGCAAAACACATTAATATTAAACACCATATTTAGTTCTATTTAATCCTAATTGATACAGCTTAAGAAACGATTAATTAAAAATGTGGACAGAGGGGAGCAGAGGTGGTGGAGGGGATAAATGGTTGTGGACGAGAAGGGAGCAAAACCCGCCTTTTGACACTACTTAAGACTTCTGTTTTGGCCGTCTGCCGAAGCATCACTCGTAGCTTCAACAAATACAGCCCACAGCGAAGGTCAGTTTTGAATGCTTGGGTGGCAATATTAACGCCAGCTTAGCGTGTAAAAAGTATCAAGACGTGATTTTGTAAAATAAGAAGCACCGAAACTGCAGGTGTGGTTTTTTCCGGAAAAATTGAATCGGCCGGAAAAACACGATTCTTTTCCGGTTGTTTTCCGGAAAAAACTGAAAAATTGAAAAGCATTTACTAATGTTTCTGCTGCCGCAAGAACGACAGTAGATGACCTGTTCATTGTAAAAATGACATTGGGAGAATCAAATGACTATCTTATCAAGCATCATCGTTTGATAGCACATGATGATAAGCATACTTTAGACACCACAGAAATGTCATATACCTAAAAAAATTTGGGAGTTGACCGGCAAAAAACCTACCAACAGAATTAGTAGTTTTATTAATTTATGAAAAAAGAAATGAATCAGAAGTTTGGTTCTGAACTAAACGCGGTACATATCTGCAATAAATGTTGCATCAAAGTGAACCAGTAAAATCACGCATAGATTGATTATAACAGTCATTTTAAGGTTAAAAAATACATATTAGCCAAACTGCAACTGGAATTGCGGTTTACTTATGAATGTCCGGCGTTTTTTCATTATTCGGTTCGGGTATTAACCTCGTGATTTGTACATTCCAATTCTGTTTCCTTTTGTTTTTAATTCTCGTTGTTTCGCTCGCAAGTGTTTCCACTATATCTCGGGCGGGCCTCATATTTTAAAAATCCCTGGATCCGTCACTGGTTCCTTCATTTTCATAATATCCTGCAAACCCCAAAAACATGCAAAACCCAATGCCCTAGAAGCAAATACGCATCATATGTCATGTATATCGAAAAAATAACTGTCTCGCTGGCTGCCGTGGACGCAATCAACAGGAAGTTGTGGTATACTGTAGTGACCCGAATAAGAGGCGGCTGGACCGATATTTATTTGGCCTCTCCAGAGGGTAACCCCCCTTGTTATTGGGTTACGGACTGTTATTTATATTTATCCCACGCTCCGCCGTCCTTCGTTACTAATGTATCCGGTATTGCAACTATCCGATGAATTAAACGTGTTTTTGCCTTGCATCAAAGGCTTGAGCGATAATGCAAGGTTATACTTTGCATTGTTATTCTCAAAACATAAGTACGCTTTAAGTTTCGAATTCAACTTATTCGGTCCTGGAGTCATTTATGCGCTACCATTAGAGATAATTGTCATTTATGGACTCTAATTAGGGTTTAGGGACTGTATCCGCTTACGGACACTTATTAGGGATACGGACTCCTATTTATCGGGACCCAAAATGGGGACGCCCTCTTATTACCCCCTCTTATTCGGGTCATACAGTAAGTATTACCATATTTGATCAACCAGGTATTACAAAATTAAAGAAAACCAATTTTTCACGGTTTTCCAAGATATTTTGTATCTGTTTTGCGAGTAAATTGCTGAGATTAATAATAAAATGTAAAAAGTATTTTTCCGTTTTTTCCTTTTTTCCAGTTTCTGGGAAAAAACGGAAAAATCCACGTTTTCTGTTGGTTTTTTTCCCGTGCCCAACCCTGCTGAAAAAGCGGTTTTCTTTTAAAATAAAACATTTTCAAACAAACCCGGTCGTAAACAATGAGACCGCAGACAATATTTTCTTTCAAATCATCCTAAATATCTATATATTAAAGCAGGAACGCTCCACATACGTATTTTAGGCATTGCTCCAGCTTTTTAGTGCATATGCGTAATATGACAAAAACATAAGTAAGTAATGCATTTTAAGAATAAGTGTAGTCTTCAAGTTATGCAACAAATGTCTGCGACTTAACAAAAAGTTGAATTTTTTGCAGCGCTGAAACCTTCAGAATATTTTTCTTTTCGAACAAATTTTAATTAATAAAAATGACACAAATTCATTTTGGTGTTAATAATTGACGCGTACGTGCAAAATTGTGTGAAAATTATCTTTCTTGAACATTGAACTGGTGAACAGTTTGGTGTTGGGAGCGGATTACCAAACGCATGGGCCAATGTTAAAGAACACGGGCGGAACAGTATTATAAGCATTTTCCTAAGCCTAAGCCTAAGCCTAAGCCTAATCCTAAGCGTAAGAAAGAGCATATTTCTGAACCTAAACCTAAGCCTAAGCTAGAAAGATTGTATTCTGTATTTTGAATATTTACTGACAACTCAAGCTTACGGTATATAATGCTTTTTATTCGAAAACATTTGCGTTGCACATTTTGCAACACGTTGACTAGTTTTGCCGCAGGCCCGTAGCCAGTTCACCTTACTGGGAGGGGGCTAAAAGTTTTTCAGGAGGGGTATACAAGCCTTTTTAACGACTTACAAGCATGGCTAAAAACTTTCTTGGGGGGGCAAAGTTTTTCCATCGGGGGCTGAGCCCCCCTGGCCCCTCTTGACTACGGGACCGAGTTGTGCTAATACTTGAGAAGAATGTTAATTTTTGTTTCATTACGTGAGTTCTTCGTGAACAACTGTAAGCACTTTATATAATCATGATTTTTACTTGTAATTTTCACAAAACAATACGTTTTTCGTATGATGTAAACCGCCCATGTAAAGATCAGGGCCGGAACGTTTTTTCTGCGGGACCGCAATAGAATAAGCTAAAGCTTTAGACTAATTTCTTTGCTTGGTTTAGGTCTAGGCTTAGGTTTAGGCTTAGGAATATGCTTATAATACTGTTCCGCCCTTGTTGGGCGGAACGTTTTTCTGCGGGGCCGCAATAGAATAAGCTAAAGCTTTAGTCTAATTTTTTTGCTTGGTTTAGGCTTAGGTTTAGGCTTAGGAATATGCTTATAATACTGTTCCGCCCTTGTTCTTTACATTGGCCATACAATGACAATTTCACTCAGTCACAAAGGCCACCCATGCCGGTTGGCGAGATACAAAAATGACCCATGTTTTTCTTCTGTTCGTACTTATATTAACCAATTTTTCTAAATTTCATACTTAAAGGAACACTCAATCCAGTGAACTTTTCATCAAATACTAACAATAAATTATCAGCAGATGAAAGTGTTTGCTTTGTTTGACTCGCGGTGACTCTATATTTGGCTTTCAGGCAAATAACTTGTTCATATTCACCGGCACTGTATTGATGGCCGAAATAAACAATCAACCGGAAATGTCTTCCGTCGTTCGCGACCAAATTCATCCTGTGACGCCGGATTTCCGCCAGATAAACCTCTCATTAAATACGCTTCCCGTAGCTGATGTAGCGCGCTTGTTCTTCGTTTGCCAATTGAATCGACATTTTGCTGGCGGTCATGATTATCAAAAAAACGAACCGAATTCTGAAATCAATATACATCAGATTTCATCTGGATCATCACAAATTATGGCGTTACTTAAAGACTGCATCAAGGCAGGATTCGAATTGCAGCCTGTCTGCTAGAAAGCATAACGTTCTTGTTATCAAATGCGAGTTTAAACGATTTTTATGTAACCAACTTTAGGTATTTCAACAAGGGTTGGTTTTTGTTTCGGAAAAATTGAATCGACCGGAAAGAACGGGTTTATCCGGTTTTTAAGGGATAAAAGGAAAAACGGAAAAATTGAAAATCACATATTAATGCTGCCGTAAGCGCAAAAACGGCGAAAGATGATATTTCTATTAAAAAATTGACATTAGGGGAATCAAATTACTATTTTATTAAGTATACATATTTGATAACACATAATAATAAGCATATTGAAAACACTACCAGAGCTGACATATACATACCAAAGGCGAATATGGTCGAAAGAATGGCCACAAACTTGCGGGGTTGAGTACGGCAAAAACATATGCAAAGGTATATTTACTGTTATATGAATATGAAATTCATCAGAAGTTAGATTTTGAACTAAGCGCTGCATATGTCTGCAATCAATTTTGCACCAAAAGAAACAGAAAAATCTCAAATGGATATACAGCGATCAGTTTAAGATTAAAAAAGTATAGAATTTCGGCTTGATTATGAAACCATTTGTATAGCACGCTTTCTAGCAACATAGGACTGCTGGGTCGAGAGGAGACACAACTCAACTCATCCTGCTTGCGCCTCTGAGGAGCCACTGTGGCATTGGTAAAGTGCAGTTGAATTAAGAACCTGTAACCATGTGCATTCCTGCTTTGTCGGGAAGTTTAGAAGCATGTATCCCATGTCTCCTACTGGCGGATCCAAAGGCAGTTAGAATATTTTTTACTTGGCTAATGCTTAGGCTTAGGCGTAGGCTTAGGAATATGCTCTTTCTTACGCTTAGGCTTAGGGTTAGGCTTATGCTTAGGCTTAGGAATATGCTTAAAATACTGTTCCGCCACTATTCTTTGCATTGGTCGGCTTAAGAACGCACTTTTGCAACAGTTAGGCTTAGGCTAAGGCTTAGAAATACGCTGAATCTACTGCTACGGCCCTAAAAATAACATTGGCCCAA
The DNA here is from genome assembly GCA_030248215.1 of Enoplolaimus lenunculus. Taxonomy (NCBI): domain Eukaryota; kingdom Metazoa; phylum Nematoda; class Enoplea; order Enoplida; family Thoracostomopsidae; genus Enoplolaimus; species Enoplolaimus lenunculus. Next base: position 23,511 of record JASANG010003270.1, on the reverse strand, counting down.
GTTCGCATGTGTGTGAAAATAGTTGAAATCCAAGCAAATGATTGAAATTATAGTTCATTCAGAAGCGGTCTATAACTCATCTGCCGTACTGTAACCGAATATTCGTTTCTGTTTTAAAATGAATTGTCTTCTGTTTGCGTTCTGAAATACCTGAGATTCCGTTAACTTCACTTACATAGTATGTTGTAAATCACTTAAACAATCATTCAGTTTTTTAGCTACCAGTTATGCTGAAAACGTTCAATCTACAATGAAAATCAACATTCGACCTGCAACCATTTCTGAAAAAATGTAGGCTGAAGAAATAACGTAAGAGACAACATTTGTCCAGAATTTTATAAATTTCGTTGCAGTCGCGATGTTTTCAATGCAATTTTGTTAAACCGGATGAATAGTTACATAAAACACAATCAGGGTGCAACCGGAATTACAAAAAACTGGAACCGGAAAGTTAAAAAATACCGGAATCGGGACCGGAGCCTGAACCGAAAAATAAAAAACACTTGTTACCGAAAAATTCATTTTTACCGATATTTTATCGCTTTTAATGCTGTAAACACACCATTAACATTGCCAAAATCATACAACAAATGCAGTAGTGGAAATATGTGATAAGTTATAGAGTATGGTACAAACTGAACATTTTGAAAACACACGCTCAAACAATTTCAGAAAATAAGTTAGAATAATATGACAATTTTCTTAAATTTTCGAACGAGGTAAATTTTCAACAACGAAAATACCGGAAAATACCAGTGAAAAAATAGGTACCAGATTCTTTACCGGAACCGGATAGTAAAAAATACCGGATTTCCGCACCGGAACCGGAATTCCAGTCTCACCCTGACCACAATTGCATTGGTTACAAAAGCATCTTTTTTAACTTATACACTTTTATATCTGTTTTCTGTTTTCGTTTCCGTTGTTTTGATCACTATCCGTTAACTCTCTCACATCTGCCAAACTCAACTTATAATATTTAGGTGTCAAATCAATGTGAACCTACCTCATGAACGGGGTTGAAATGGACGGGAAAACGAGCAGAATACCCGATTGTGCACACGTTTGAAAATACCAGCAAAACCATAACTATACATAAGCAGATCATGATGAGTTTATTATGTTTAAGACACAAACTATATTCAGTATATATTTCACATCGAGTTATCCATGAAAACAGTGTATATGCGGTAAATAATATATATCGACTGTGGGCAATTGCACGTATACATAGTACTAAATCACCACAAGACGTGAGGATAGGCTTTCAGCAAGCGACCGCGACCAATAGAAGCGAAATCAAAATTAGCACAGAAGTACGCCAGATCAAGAGCACCAAAGGAACACAATTTCCGACCAGATCATTTATCTGGTTGAAAGTTACAAAACCTGTCACCGACTGGTAAAACGTGCTATACACATTTGATAATAATATTGGCATAGGAAAAACTCCGACTATATTGGTACATAGCAAGCAGTTTCAGTGTCTATCAAAGCTATGAAACACAATTCTATGATTTGAACTTGGCGTTGTTGTTTGGATTTTCGTTAATATACAGAATCGACCAAAATTTTACGAATGCACGTTTGATGCAAAGAAACAGTAACATAGTCTGGGAGACCACCTTTACGGTACCCACGTCGTAGGTGTATGCCAAAATGGGTGTTGGCAACTTTGGCCAATGTAAAGAACAGGAGCGGAACAGTATTATAAGCATATTCCTAAGCCTAAACCTAAGCCTAAGCCTAAGCGTAAGAATGAGCGTATTCCTAAGCCTAAGCCTAAGCCTAAGCCAAGCAAAAAAGTAGTCTAAAGCTTAAGCTTACTCTATTGCAGTTCAGTAGAAAAACGTTTTGTTCTGATCTTTACATGGAACACAACTTTTAATCATAGCTGGTAACGTGCTAAACCCGTTCGAATCTTTAAAACTGTATCCCCCTACTGGGATCCTGGCTGTGCTCTTGACTGCATCCAAGGCATTAATTAAATTTAATTGAAATTTGATATTTAGTATTAAACGGTTTAGTTATTCTGTTTAATACTAACAAGTTGCCATACGAGTTGAGGCTGGTAGCGTGCAAGTATAACTTGTTTGGATTATGGACCCATGTAAAGATCACGGGTGGAACGTTTTTTCTGTGGGACTGCAATCGTGTATGCTTTACCTTAGACTACTTTTTTGCTTGGTTTAAGCTTAGGCTTAGGCTTAGGAATATGTTCATTCTTACGCTTACGCGTAGGCTTATACTTAGGCTTAGGCTTAGGAATATGTTTATAATACTGGTCCACCCTTGTTCTTTACATTAACCGGACTATGTAATTCTATCCAGTCCAATATGGTCGCAAACAAAGGACCCCGTGCGTCAATTTTTTAGCTAAACTTTCACCATTGACCAAGTTGTTGAAAAACACAAACTTTAGACACAAACTTTGAAATACAACCCGATTATGCTTATAACTTGTTTGCTCACTGCCGAGTGGAGTGGAAAGCTTACGCTTTAGTATTAAGCCGTATTGAGTGGCAAACCCTGGTGGAAGCAAGTGCTGCTCAGAAAGTTTAGTGTCGCAGGAAACTCTTGTGTTCGTATCTACACGAAATCTTGGTTAAACTTTACGTTATTGCAATAGAGGCTTTGAAAAATTGTCTACTGTCTGGTTGGAAACTTGGGTTAACAGCAACCGCTATCTCTCAGAAGCTTTGTAGGCGAGAATGCTTTTCTTCATGAATCCACTAATTGCGATTAGAGTCCGAAGCCTTAGCATAGGCTACCATACGATGCACATATATCATGATTGTTGAAAGTACTATATTTCTACCATAAATGGATGCTTAGTCTGGGTTTCCGTCAGTAAAGCGGTTAAAAGTGTGCAGCAAGAGTCCGCATCGGCGGTTTCTGAAGAAGAATAGGATTCGTCAGCTCCCAGTGATTATTTCGGTCTTTCTTGTTACAGTCCGTAGCCGCAGCAGAAATGTCTACCGTAACCTGTTTACAGTTTGCTGAGATTCGAGTTTGTTTTACAGCTTTCACCAATGCTTAACGAAAACGGATCGATCACAACTCATCGGAAGTTTCTATTTGACTAAATCTCTTCAGATTACATAAGTAAAGACGCCTTGAAACCTAAGATGCAATAACAAATAGGTTACCGGTTTAAATTGCTTAAAATACACCGATAAAAACGGTAATGGATTGACCAGAAACACAGCGATGATTGATGGTTAAGCCTAAAGCACCCTTTAACGAGCATCTTTCAGCTCGAAATCCAATAATTGGTGCGGCAACTTTTATATCTGCAAGCTAAAATAATAATATATCACAAGATAAATCTTTTATAAAAGTCAAAACAACATCGGCTCTACAAGGCTACATGGTTTGAGCGTTATAAATTTAACCAAGAGTGCATGATACCCTTTAACAAGAGTATGCAACTGGGTACATTCCATGTAGAAAAAATGTTCCCAGCGCGCGTTGCATTTTTGGCTTACCCCCCGTATTTGGGGGGGTCAAAATCTCCATCGATGTTAAAATTTATGTGCTAATGTATATACTAAAATGTTGTCCGATTATATTTTCGGTGTTGGCTGGCGGATACACGTTTAAAATGAACGTAAAATGGACCCCCCAAAATGAGGGGAGTAGGCCAAAAACGCAACGCGTGCCGGTACATTCTTTAATACACAGAATATACCCAGTTGCACACTCTTGTTAGAGTGATCATCCACTCTTGGTATAACTTATATTACGCTTATCAGTCGGTTTGAGTTTTTCCAGGATTAATTGTCTGACATTTACTATTAGACTGTTGGTGGTCTGATACGGTTCCGTAGCCAACCCGATATACGTGACAGTATTGACGAAAAGTTCAGTGAGGCATACAGATTTATCGTAACATTTGGCAACGAGGCTCAGAGTTTACCCTGAATGGCAACATTTTGTTATCGGGACTCAGCCTTGTAACCCCTCTGTGGCTCGGGCCCGTATAACCAAGGAGAATGTATCAAATTATTCAGCATTGAATCCAGAACACATTTTATTTCTTATGTTAACGCGAATCGCTATTTGGTTTGACACGCAACCTCTCCACAACAGACGACAGACAGAAGATAATATTTTAATCTTTGGACGACTGTCTTATTGAGTTTCCATTCAATCGTATAAGCAACTGCATAAGCAAAGAATGTTCGCACCCAAGTCGAACTGTATGATGACTGAAAAGTACGTAATTACCATTGAAATAATCTAAAACAAATTAAATGCTATTGATGAACCATCAGTAGAAGATTAGCAATAAGTTTTGGCAAAACAAGCCCTAATTTCCCACTGTATATAACTGTAGGACTCGTTTGAAAAATTTAGTAACAATTTGGAAAGCATCTTAGGCAAAGTACGGTCGGCAAAATTGTGGACTTAGCTGACTAGTGGCTATCATGAGTTGGCAACAAACTCAAGATGTTTCGAACTATGAAAATTTTTTCAAATAAAAATATTTTGGTTGGGTTTCGATATAAGGAGCAAATATGGTAGTCTTTGGCCAGTTTAACATGCTAATAGCTTGATCATGCCACATAAACAAGAGCATCCATATGTAAGGATGCGTCACAATCACGCTCTCTTGAATCGTAGGCAGTTATAGTGTTGTGATGGCATCCGCACTATATTAAGGCTTGAAACTAATCCTGCGAGAACGTGTCTTTTATTTTTAAGACCATTTTAATAAAGTTCTGCCTATTTTTCATCATTTAGAAACCTAGAATAGGCAGCGCAGACGATAAGATAGCTTTGAGTATTGCATTGCCGCTTGTTTAAAACATGGTCCAATGCAAAGAACAGGGGTGGAACAGTATTATAACCATATTCCTAAGCCTAAGCCTAAGCCTAAGCGTAAGCGTAAGAATGCGCGTATTCCTAAGCGTAAGCCTAAGCCTACGCCAAGCAAAACAATTAGTCTAAAGCTTAAGCTTACTCTATTGCAGTCCCACAGAAAAACGCTACGCCCCTGATCTTTACATGGGTCAAACCATTTAAGCTAGTACGGGCGCAGCATTAAGGGAACAGGCGGCTCCCCAAAGGTTTGTTAAAAATTCTTGTATTTAAGATAGAATATGATGTTCTCAGAGGTTTTGCCTCCACCGGTTTTTGGATGAGCAGCAACGCCGCCTTGTAAATGTGTACCTGTTTCATAAACCTTACTGTAAGAATAAACGATTTAGTTATCACAAAAAAGTCCGACGCGGTTATTCCGATTTGTCGTGACGCCAATTGTTCCAAAAACAAATACAACTGTTCGTATTTCTGCAAACAAAACGCAAGTCATGTATTGCGTAGGTTGGTTTTCATTTTGCAACAACATATTAATGTCACACATGCAGGACCGTAGCTAGCTCACCTTGCTAGGGGGGGGGGGGGCTGAAAAATTTTCAGGAGGGGCATTCAAGGTGTTTTAATGACTTATAAGCAAGATTGAAAATTTGCTACGGGGCGGCCAAAATTTTTCATTCGTCGTTGCCGCTAAACTGCGTTTACGATATCACTAGAACGTCGGTACTGGTGGATTCCAGAGGGACATACCGGCCTAGATCCTCAACACGAGCAACACCATAATTTTGTATTAAGGTTTAGCTCTAAAACGGCTTTTAACGTCGGCACAGGCGGATTCTAGAGGGACATACCGGGTTAGACCCTCAACAGGAGCCACACCATAATTTTGTATTACGGCTTAGCTCTAAAACGGCTTTTGGCTTCTTGATCCTCGCGAGGTGTCTCCGGTATTATACCTCAAGCGGCCCATTTTTTCACAAATTTCCAGATCCAACACCACCGGTCCGTGTAAACATTGTCATACTTTGTCGGAATAGTAAACTTAGTCGGTATCTTCAAAAGAAGAGTCCTACTGTGGAATTTAAGCCAAATAGTTCGAGTCGACCACAAATGCTCAAGCGAAATATGACCAACGCTATTTTTAATTAATGAACACGTGTCAAAGTAATAATAATTGAATATTAGCTGTTTCAGTAATCAACCACATAGAATGAGGGATTTGGTTGCAATAGGAAATGTCTCGTTTTAGTGTCTTTACACAGCTGAGATTCAGGTTTTCGTAGTCGTCCTGAGAACATAAACAAAAGTCTTTTTATGTTTGATGGATATAGCTGAAAACGTTTTCCATCACATTTTGGATGCGTGCCTACACTGCAAAAACTGATGAGTCAAATCGACTTTTTTGAAATATGCTTTTCCGGACCACACAAACTGAGTCTAAAATTCAACTCCGTCAGAGTCAAATTCGACTCACTGAGCGATTCATTGAGTCGAATTTGACTCTAGTTTGTGTAGTTCGGAAAAGCCTATTTTGGACAGAGTCAATTTAACTCACCATTTTTTGCAGTGTAGTGAAAATGAAAAATGCCATCAATTACCAGTTAACTAACTTGGCCAATGTTACTTTAAGCGGCGTAACAGTAGATTAAAGCGTATTCCTAAGCCTAAGCTTAAGCGTTGCAAAAATGAGTTCATAAACCTAAGCCTAAACCGTAGCCCATGCCTAAGCAAAAAACGTAATCTAGAATCTAAACCTACTCTTTTATAGACTCACCAGAAACCTGGACGCCCCTTAAAGTAACATGAGCCACTAACTTCATAATTAAGCTTTGTTATGCCATATGGACGATTTGACACATCAAGAAGCAAACTGCTTGGGCTGTGTGCCTGCAATTTAGAAGCTACAAAATGAACTCTGTTCTACGCTATCTTAATGTTGACTAAATAATTTGGTAAATTTGTGAAACATTTCTTTCATTTCACAAAATGGCAGTCATTGTGAACGCGTTGGTTCTGGTTCATCAGACAAGAAGTGTTCACACTTTTGCAATTTTGATCGAAAAAGCCAAACTGGTGTAGAATTAAATTATACCAGTCGGTCTACGAATGAATTTAGTACCTATGAGAATTCACTGTATGCCTAAATTTCTGCAAACGTAAAGCGTGTGTTGGTTAACAATTGCTTTTTTCACATGGTACGCCTATACATTGCGAAAGTCTTTGGAAATCCTGAAACTTAGGAAAGTTGAACCAGCTATGGCTACTGGCATTTGTTACAGCAGATGTTGTCAAGTATCATTTGTCCAACGTTGGAAGCAGGACCAAAATCAAGGGCACATATAAGGCAAAATAAAGAAATATATCAGAAGTTTGAAAAGAATCGAAAAAAGACACCTATACAGGGCTGAAGATGTCAAGAATATTCGGAAAGGTTTGAATTTGAAATTAAACGCTTACAAGCTGCGTTAAGGTCTTTTCCAGCTTTTCCAGCGTGGAGAAAAACTTTCTAGAGGAGATCCGGCGTTCCCCTGGCCACTTCTGGGTACAGATTCGCCCAAAGGGTTTATGACGAACCCGGACGAGTTGCATGAGGTTACAAAAATTAAACTTGCGGTCAGGTAACAAACAAAATAGTCCAGGACGGCAACTGAACAGTTGTTTATTTACCATGTAATTTAGCATCGAAGGTACAACAGATATTACGGCAATTTGAACAATTAACACACCAACCCATGCAGCAAACGTAAACAAAGAAAATGCGTCTTGTTGTATTACTTCATCTGAAATGGTTTCAATCTGAAATAATCCCACCTGTTTCCTCCACACAAATTTGTCCAAATTTGACAAAAGCCAAAACGTTCTCCCCTTACTGTTTATTATTTTACTAAGCCTAAACCTAAACTTAAGCCTAAGCCTAAGCCAAAGCCTAAACTTAAGCCTAAACCCAAACTAAAGCCTAAGCTTAAGCCTAAACCCAAGCCAAAGCCTACGCTTAAGCCTAAACCCAAGTCAAAACCTAAGCTTAAGCCTAAACCTATGCCAACGCCTAAGCTTAAGCATAAAACCCAAGATAAAGGCAACGCATTTTATTAATATGTTAGTCACTCTGTGAAGATTTTTGTAAGGAGACCGAAACAAATGCCAAAGTAATACATAACATTTAGGCAGACATGCCGAAAAAACTGTGGATACAAAAAATTTGAAGTGTTTTTCATTTTTTTTCGGTAAGGCGATAAACTGTCAATGCTTAAACGGCTTCCCAACCTTGCAATTTGGCTGACTCTGATACCCAGGATAGGGCCATGCAAATTATAGCGGAACACAATTTCATACTACCGACTTTAAAACATTTTCAGCTTTACGTTCAACACTGTAAATTTCAGTGAGTTGATTTTAACTCAGAATAAGTTGAACCACTCGGTCCGATTTAGGACTATCAGAATTCGAAATTTTGAGTTGACTCAATTCATTCTAGTCAATCAACTCACCTAGAGTCAATTCAACTCCAGTAACAATTAACTCAACTGAAAGTGAATTAATGTTCACGATATTAATTCAGAAATAAGCAACTCGCTAGCTGAATTGATTAATCAACTCATTGGAAGTTACAGTGCACTCTAATGTAAAAATAACTGAGTAAGCCTTAACTCCTGAAGGGTTTCGAAATTTAACAATAGAATACTACCCTATGACCCGCTGTCAGAACTGCACGGTCGGACGACACCTTCCTCGAAGTACCGTGTATATACATGGTTTTTTCTCTTAATCTCTCCGAAAGATATGGCCACGCCGGGAATCGAACCTCGGACCTCTCGCTCGCGAGTCAAGCGCGCTACCCATTACACCACGCGGCCGATATCCTAATTTCCTCTGGTGGGGTGGTATATGTGCGCGAATATGTATATGTCTTAACATTACACACTCTGCACATACACAAGCCGCCTATACTCACACCCACGATCGATCTTTTTTGAGTTTACTAACCTCGAACAAGCAGATATGCTGTCATCACCAATGTAGGTAAATTCATACTGTAAATTATGAACGCGTAGTGCCGAAGAACAAAATCTGCCTGATCAGTTAGTTTAATTAGTTGATAGTGAATTCTAAAATGTTATCGAATTTAATTTTTTTTATTTTTAAATCCAATTTACAATCGTAGTTACCGCATTCGCAGTGAAATATTTAAATTAGTCGCAAATTTCGCAACAATTTCACCAGATTGCTTTTGAAACGATATTTACTTAGGATGCCATACGTTCAACAGTTACTAAAAATAACATAAATTAGTTGATTTTTGACGTTTCACTTAATTCTCTAAAAAATTAATCTGATTCTATTCAAAAATGCAAAAGTCAACTCTTGTACATTCCCTTCACTATTTCTAAAATTTAAAGATTCTAGCATAACGTAGGCTGACAAATACGTGCGACGAAGCGTAGGAGCAGGCATAGGATTAAGAATGTGGAAGAAAGTGTATGCTAACAAACAATTCACTACAACTGTTCGATTGCAAAAAATGGTGGTACTCAAATTGACTCTTTCCGAAATAGGCTGTACGGAACTAATACAACTTTGAGTCAAATTCAATCTCCCCCGCCAGAGTCAAATTCGACTCGCTGAGTCGCACATTTTGACTCTGGCAAAATAGCCCAATTTGACTACAGGTTTTTGTGTAGTCGCGTAAAGCCTATTTCAGAGAAGAGTCAATTTGACTCACCATTTTTGTGCAGTATTTACTTACCGTCGATAAGTTTGAATTTCAGTATCAAGCATTTTCACAGCCGTACTTAACTTGATCTTCCGCCTTAGATCACGAAATTCGTAGTAAATTGCGAGACACATCGTACAGTAAATCATTTGCGCCATGCAAAACGGAATTGACGTCACGAATACTAAAAAACAAGGTGGCTTGTTACCAGGGACAGATAAAGAACTGAGAATAACAAAAATTGGTATATACCATGTGAACATTTAGAATCATGAAAACCAACTTTTGTGCTATTTAAAACCACGAAATAGTTTTCTACATCGTTACGCTTGCTCGCGAAACAATGCTTACTAGTCAACGTGCTTGCAAATTTGCAACTCTAAACACATTTAAAAACAAACATTTGTGTTCTGTGTGATAGAACAATCTAAACGCAGTTCTATAGAAGTAAACAACGCATAAATGAAAACAATTATATTTTGTACTGTTTAGTTGATTTGGTTACATACGTATATACAAATATGTAAAAATCCGCTCGAACGCCACAAAATACGTATATTGGGCGTTCTAGCTTTAATAATATACTTGTAATCCGTCGTTGCAGAAATGTGCAACTGTCTTGGCATATGTTTAGAAGAATTTGTTCAAGCAAGTCTGTACTTAAGCCTTGAAACTTGACTAACGATTGAAAAAAAACAAAAACAAAATAGAAGCAAATTTGTATATGGATATACAAATTTGCTGGAACGTTGCCCAAAATACGTATGTCGCGCGTTCCAGCTTTAATATATAGATATGAGGTTTAACCTTCAAGAAATACATTGCAGAAATAAATACAGCATATACATACCTAGTGTGCAGTTCACGTAAAGTATTTCCAATATATACTAATTTCACTATGCCAGTTTATTCTGGGCGCAGCGGTTTTTGATAGCCGTTGTTTTTCTGTTTCTCTGTGGTTTTATTGTAATAGACGTAATTTGCATATTTTCTGGTTCACGGTGATGCTATATGGTTTAGCTCAAAAAGGAGGTGGGAGAGACGAGTTTTTGGGTAATATACAATGCCGTTTTGGTTTTGCGTCTTTTGGTTGATAATAAACGTGATTATATTTAGCAACGAGATATACGCCCATATTCACAAATGCGTATAGCATCTATCATCAGTTAGCGATAGGTTTTCAAACTAACGAACTGCTGCAATTGTAGATCAGAAAGCTGGTGAAAAAGTACGGCAAATTAAACGCAAACAATGTGCTGAATTTCGAACCTCACTATGGGCATGTTCCAAGCCCAGAGGACCTATCGCCAAAGTAGTGATAGGGGTGCTATACACATTTGAGAATACGGGCTATTGTTGGAACGAAAATTTAGTTATACCTAATACGCCATTTAAGCATCGTAACGGCTCCCAGACAAAGTAACTTGGCATAAATGGAAATCTTGGAATAAAATCATAGCTTCCCATTTCAACGAAAACACCATCGACCAGTGAGACTCCGATTGTGTAAGCGACACCGCTCCAAACCATCCAGCGCATTTCTCGTTTATACGAATAAGTTAAACGCATTGGATAAATGTTTTTCCAAAGCTGAAAATATAAAACACACTATCTTGTGCCAATTTTACTCACAGTTTTCGACATTTTCACAACTTTAAGCGGTCAATGTACAGAGCAGGGCCGTAACAGTAGCATAAACATATTCCTAAAGCCTATGCCTACGCCTAAGCGTAAGCGAGAGCTTGATGTAAGCCTAAGCAAAAAGTTTAAAAGTTTAATAATGCTGGATTCCAGAGCACAGAAAAACGTTCCGCCCCTGATATTTACATGGGTCGTTTAGGCATAGGATTACATTTTTATTCTAGGCTTAAGCTTGAGACACAAAATTGTACAAGTATATACTAGCGCATATTCCGAACTATTGCTTAGGCTTACAATGTGTAAAAATGCTTGTAGCTTTTCTGGCCCAGGCGTCCAGGTTTCTGGTGGGTCCATAAAACAGTAAGTTTAGATTTTAGATTACATTCTTTGTTTTAAGGCTTAGGCTTAGGATTAGATCATTTTTGCAACGCTATTTTTTGCAATGTACGTAGCATTATTGTACCTGTACAAACTTGTGGTCGTATGAGTTTACCTGGATGTACCGAATTGTCACATAAGCTATCAAGCAATGAAAGCTAAAAAAATGCAAAACATTACAAAAACTCGAGTACTGGCAATTAATTTCTATTTTTAGTTGCAGCTTCTATAATACTCATGAATATTTGCTATAAAGGTTAAATTGCAATGTAAGCAGTGTAACCAGCGCTTTATTTCCTTACATAATCCACGTTTAATAGTTTTTGTAAACAAGCATTTGTTTAGAAAGAAACTTTTTTCAAAGTCAAAAAATGCAACCGGTCGCTTATAAAACCATATGCAAGAGGAGTATTTTTGTATTAATTTAAAACCGTTTTTGGGGGTTGTATCCTATTGTATACGAGCGAGCTTGAGTATAACAGCGAAAAACACAAGAAAGTGACATTAAATTTGAAAATATTTTGTCGAATTATGTTCAAATCCAATCGCTGACGGTGGCTCGGTTTAATCATATTTAAGTATTGATTAAATTATTACTTAAGTAATTACTTAAGTCGCCGATTTAAAAACTTTGCTTTTTGAACAAAAACAGATAAACGCCGTATGTGAGCCCACTGCTACGACACAAAGTAATAGTTTTGCTTTATATTAAAGAGGCACAATGAGTCTACAATTTCAGTTACACCGTGGTTAGCAGGGCTGTAGCATTTTATCTGTAATCAAGTAGATTTAGGTAGCGACTTAAATGTTTGCATATAAACTATGCGGCGTTCACATTAAAAAATTTGGCCTGGCCACAAAATGTGTCCCTATCCCAAGGTTCAGGTGAGCGGTCGTTGACCCGGGTACCTCAACGAGTGGTATGTGCCACTCGTTGATGTAGGGTCAACACTTTTTTTACAACCCCTGAAACATGTTGACTCTACCTCAACATGTGTGACAGATCAATTTGTGACACACGTTTAGGTACGGTCAACGCAAAAATTTCAAATATTTATTTCCTATTTTACAACACACAATAGTTCTGTGTGTGGGCTTGCGCTAACCCTGGTCTCAGCGCACAAAACGAGCTTTGTGGCAAAATTCACCGAAAATTTCAAATGTTGCATTTGAGAAATCGATATGGTGCACGGTTGTTTTCACATTTTCGGGTGGAATTGTAGGTATTTTAAAATCAGGGTTCCCTTTTTCACATTTCCGAGGGTTTCAACAGGGTTATTCTTCATATTTTAGAGGGATGACTCTAGTTTTTACCTGGCTGTTTATGCTTTGCGGGTTGGGCGTGAGTTGTTTGAGTCCGATTTTGTCTGCGCCTCTTCTCAAATTTTATGCGCCCTATTCGCCGGTTGTGCCCCAAATTTATTTGTTCCTCTAAAAACTAAATTATCCCGTCTCCCGGACAGATATGTTAAAAATTAAACTCAAATTTTAATCTAGCATATCAGGCACTGTTTATACATTATACAAATATATTTACGCAGTTTACACATACAAATACATACAAAGTCCTGCGTTGAGTCTTGAACACTTGAATAACGCTAGCTCGCGGCCACCCTTTGATTATTATTTCAACTCTAAACCTTACACGTAAGAATGAACTCATACCTAAGCCTAAAAGCGTAAACCTTAGCCAAAGCCTAAAAACTAGAGTGATCCCTCTAAAATATGAAGAATAACCCTGATTGTAAAAGATCTGCAATCCCCTCCGGAAATGTGAAAAGGAACCCTGATTTTAAAATACCTACAATTCCACCCGGAAATGTGAAAACAACCGTGCACCATATCCGTTAATTCAAATGCAACATTTGAAATTTTCGGTGAATTTTGCCACAAAGCTCGTTTTGCGCTGAGCCAGGGTTAGCGCAAGCCCACACACATAACTATTGTGTGTTGTAAATAGAAATAAATATTTGAAATTTTGCGTTGACCCTACCTAAACGTGTGTCACAAATTGATCTGTCACACATGTTGAGGTAGAGTCAACGTGTTTCAGGGGTTGTAAAAAAGTGTTGACCCTACATCAACGAGTGGCACATACCACTCGTTGAGGTAGGGTCAACGACCGCTCGCTAACCTTGGGATGGGACACATTTTGTGGCCAGGCCAAATTTTTTAATGTGAACGCCGCATAGTTTATGCAAACATTTAAGTCGCTACCTAAATCTACTTGATTACAGATAAACGGCGCAGGCCTGCTAACCACGGTGTAACTGAAATTGTAGACTCATTGTGCCTCTTTAATATAAAGCAAAACTATTACTTTGTGTCGTAGCAGTGGGCTCACATACGGCGTTTATCTGTTTTTGTTCAAAAAGCAAAGTTTTTAAGTCGGCGACTTAAGTAATTACTTAAGTAATAATTTAATCAATACTTAAATATGATTAAACCGAGCCACCGTCAGCGATTGGATTTGAACATAATTCGACAAAATATTTTCAAATTTAATGTCACTTTCTTGTGTTTTTCGCTGTTATACTCAAGCTCGCTCGTATACAATAGGATACAACCCCCAAAAACGGTTTTAAATTAATACAAAAATACTCCTCTTGCATATGGTTTTATAAGCGACCGGTTGCATTTTTTGACTTTGAAAAAAGTTTCTCCGTAAACAACGTTTGCTTACAAAAACTATTAAACGTGGATTATGTAAGGAAATAAAGCGCTGGTTACACTGCTTACATTGCAATTTAACTTTTATAGCAAATATTCATGAGTATTATAGAAGCTGCAACTAAAAATAGAAATTAATTGCCAGTACTGGAGTTTTTGTAATGTTTTGCATTTTTTTAGCTTTCATTGCTTGATAGCTTATGTGACAATTCGGTACATCCAGGTGAACTCATACGACCACAAGTTTGTACAGGTACAATAATGCTACGTACATTGCAAAAAATAGCGTTGCAAAAATGAGTCTTAATCCTAAGCCTAAGCCTAAACAAAAAATGTAATCTAAAATCTAAACTTACTGTTTTATGGACCCACCAGAAACCTGGACGCCTGGGCCAGAAAAGCTACAAGCATTTTTACACATTGTAAGCCTAAGCAATAGATCGGAATATGCGCTAGTATATACTTGTACAATTTTGTGTCTCAAGCTTGAGCCTAAATAAAAATGTAATCCTATGCCTAAACGACCCATGTAAATATCAGGGGCGGAACGTTTTTCTGTGCTCTGGAATAGAGTAAGTTTAAACTTTAAATTTTTTGCTTAGGCTTAGATTAAGCTCTCGCTTACGCTTAGGCGTAGGCATAGGCTTTAGAAATATGTTTATGCTACTGTTACGCCCTGCTCTGTACATTGACCGCTTAAAGTTGTGAAAATGTCGAAAACTGTGAGTAAAATTGGCACAAGATAGTGTGTTTTATATTTTCAGCTTTGGAAAAACATTTATCCAATGCGTTTAACTTATTCGTATAAACGAGAAATGCGCTGGATGGTTTGGAGCGGTGTCGCTTACACAATCGGAGTCTCACTGGTCAATGGTGTTTTCGTTGAAATGGGAAGCTATAATTTTATTATACGATTTCCATTTATGCCAAGTTACTTTGTCTGGGAGCCGTTACGATGCTTAAATGGCGTATTAGGTATAACTAAATTTTCGTTCCAACAATAGCCCGTATTCTCAAATGTGTATAGCACCTATCACTACTTGGCGATAGGTCCTATACGCTTTGGAACATGCCCATAGTGAGGTTCGAAATTCAGCACATTGTTTGCGTTTAATTTGCCGTACTTTTTCACCAGCTTTCTGATCTACAATTGCAGCAGTTCGTTAGTTTGAAAACCTATCGCTAACTGATGATAGATGCTATACGCATTTGAGAATATGGGCGTATATCTCGTTGCTAAATATAATCACGTTTATTATCAACCAAAAGACGCAAAACCAAAACGGCATTGTATATTACCCGAAAACTCGTCTCTCCCACCTCCTTTTTTGAGCTAAACCATATAGCATCACCGTGAACCAGAAAATATGCAAATTACGTCTATTACAATAAAACCACAAGAGAAACAGAAAAACAACCGGCTATCAAAAACCGCTGCGCCCAGAATAAACTGGCATATGACATTAGAATATATTGGAAATACTTTACGTGAACTGCACACTAGGTATGTATATGCTGTATTTATTTCTGCAATGTATTTCTTGAAGGTTAAACCTCATATCTATATATTAAAGCTGGAACGCGCGACATACGTATTTTGGGCAACGTTCCAGCAGATTTGTATATCCATATACAAATTTGCTTCTATTTTGTTTTTGTTTTTTTTTCAATCGTTAGTCAAGTTTCAAGGCTTAAGTACAGACTTGCTTGAGCAAATTCTTCTAAACATATGCCAAGACAGTTGCACATTTCTGCAACGACGGATTACAAGTATATTATTAAAGCTAGAACGCCCAATATACGTATTTTGTGGCGTTCGAGCGGATTTTTACATATTTGTATATACGTATGTAACCAAATCAACTAAACAGTACAAAATATAATTGTTTACATTTATGCGTTGTTTACTTCTATAGAACTGCGTTTAGATTGTTCTATCACACAGAACACAGATGTTTGTTTTAAATGTGTTTAGAGTTGCAAATTTGCAAGCACGTTGACTAGTAAGCATTGTTTCGCGAGCAAGCGTAACGATGTAGAAAACTATTTCGTTGTTTTAAATAGCACAAAAGTTGGTTTTCATGATTCTAAATGTTCACATGGTATATACCAATTTTTGTTATTCTCAGTTCTTTATCTGTCCCTGGTAACAAGCCACCTTGTTTTTTTAGTATTCGTGACGTCAATTCCGTTTTGCATGGCGCAAATGATTTACTGTACGATGTGTCTCGCAATTTACTACGAATTTCGTGATCTAAGGCGGAAGATCAAGCTAAGTACGGCTGTGAAAATGCTTGATACTGAAATTCAAACTTATCGACGGTAAGTAAATACTGCAAAAAAATGGTGAGTCAAATTGACTCTCTCTGAAATAGGCTTTACGCGACTACACAAACTGAGTCAAATTCGACTCTGCCAGAGTCAAATGTGCGACTCAGCGAGTCGAATTTGACTCTGGCGGAGTTGAATTTGACTCAATTTGTATTAGTTCCGTACAGCCTATTTCGGAAAGAGTCAATTTGAGTCACCATTTTTTGCAGTGAACAGTTGTAGTGAATTGTTTGTTAGCATACACTTTCTTCCACATTCTTAATCCTATGCCTGCTCCTACGCTTCGTCGCACGTATTTGTCAGCCTACGTTATGCTAGAATCTTTAAATTTTAGAAATAGTGAAGGGAATGTACAAGAGTTGACTTTTGCATTTTTGAATAGAATCAGATTAATTTTTTAGAGAATTAAGTGAAACGTCAAAAATCAACTAATTTATGTTATTTTTAGTAACTGTTGAACGTATGGCATCCTAAGTAAATATCGTTTCAAAAGCAATCTGGTGAAATTGTTGCGAAATTTGCGACTAATTTAAATATTTCACTGCGAATGCGGTAACTACGATTGTAAATTGGATTTAAAAATAAAAAAAATTAAATTCGATAACATTTTAGAATTCACTATCAACTAATTAAACTAACTGATCAGGCAGATTTTGTTCTTCGGCACTACGCGTTCATAATTTACAGTATGAATTTACCTACATTGGTGATGACAGCATATCTACTTGTTCGAGGTTAGTAAACTCAGAAAAGATCGATTGTGGGTGTGAGTGTACGCGGCTTGTGTATGTGCAGAGTGTGTAATGTTAAGACATATACATATTCGCGCACATATACCACCAGAGGAAATTAAGATATCGGCCGCGTGGTGTAATGGGTAGCGCGCTTGACTCGCGAGCGAGAGGTCCGAGGTTCGATTCCCGGCGTGGCCATATCTTTCGGAGAAATTAAGAGGAAAAATCATGCATATTCACAGTACTTCGAGGGAGAGGGTCGTCCTGACCGTGCAGTTCTGACAGTGGGTCATAGGGTAGTATTCTATTGTTAAATTTCGAAACCCTTCAGGAGTTAAGGCTTACTCAGTTATTTTTACATTAGAGTGCACTGTAACTTCCAATGAGTTGATTAATCAATTCAGCTAGCGAGTTGGTTATTTCTGAATTAATATCCGTAAACATTAACTAACTCTCAGTTGAGTTAATTCTTACTGGGAGTTGAGTTGACTCTAGGTGAGTTGATTAACTCAGAATGAATTGAGTCAACTCAAAATTCCGAGTTCTGATAGTCCTAAATCGGACCGAGTGGTTCAACTTATTCTGAGTTAAAATCAACTCACTGAAATTTACAGTGTTGAACGTAAAGCTGAAAATGTTTTAAAGTCGGTAGTATGAAATTGTGTTCCGCTATAATTTGCATGGCCCTAGCCTGGGTATCAGAGTCAGCCAAATTGCAAGGTTGGGAAGCCGTTTAAGCATTGACAGTTTATCGCCTTACCGAAAATATGAAAAACACTTCAAAATTTTCTATCCACAGTTTTTTCGGCATGTCTGCCTAAATGTTATGTATTACTTTGGCATTTGTTTCGGTCTCCTTACAAAAATCTTCACAGAGTGACTAACATATTAATAAAATGCTTTGACTTTGGCTTGGGTTTAGGCTTAAGCTTGGGTTAGGCTTAAGCTTAGGCTTTGGATTGGGTTTAGGCTTAAGCTTAGGCTTTGGCTTGTGTTTAAGCTTAAGCTTAGGGTTTGGCTTGGGTTTATGCTTAAGCGTAGGCTTTGGCTTCGGTTTAGGCTTAAGCTTAGGCTTTAGTTTGGGTTTAGGCTTAAGTTTAGGCTTTGGCTTAGGCTTAGGCTTAAGTTTAGGCTTAGGCTTAGTAAAATAATAAACAGTAAGGGGAGAACGTTTTGCCTTTTGTCAAATTTGGACAAATTTGTGTGGAGGAAACAGGTGGGATTATTTCAGATTGAAACCATTTCAGATGAAGTAATACAACAAGACGCATTTTCTTTGTTTACGTTTGCTGCATGGGTTGGTGTGTTAATTGTTCAAATTGCCGTAATATCTGTTGTACCTTCGATGCTAAATTACATGGTAAATAAACAACTGTTCAGTTGCCGTCCTGGACTATTTTGTTTGTTACCTGACCGCAAGTTTAATTTTTGTAACCTCATGCAACTCGTCCGGGTTCGTCATAAACCCTTTGGGCGAATCTGTACCCAGAAGTGGCCAGGGGAACGCCGGATCTCCTCTAGAAAGTTTTTCTCCACGCTGGAAAAGCTGGAAAAGACCTTAACGCAGCTTGTAAGCGTTTAATTTCAACTGCAAACCTCTGCGAATATTCTTGACATCTTCAGCCCTGTATAGGTGTCTTTTTTCGATTCTTTTCAAACTTCTGATATATTTCTTTATTTTCCTCGTATGTGCCCCTGATTTTGGTCCTGCTTCCAACGTTGGTCAAATGATACTTGACAACATCTGCTGTAACAAATGCCAGTAGCCATAGCTGGTTCAACTTTCCTAAGTTTCAGGATTTCCAAAGACTTTCGCAATGTATAGGCGTACCATGTGAAAAAAGCAATTGTTAACCAACACACGCTTTACGTTTGCAGAAATTTAGGCATACAGTGAATTCTCATAGGTACTAAATTCATTCGTAGACCGACTGGTATAATATAATTCTACACCAGTTTGGCTTTTTCGATCAAAATTGCAAAAGTGTGAACACTTCTTGTCTGATGAACCAGAACCAACGCGTTCACAATGACTGCCATTTTGTGAAATGAAAGAAATGTTTCACAAATTTACCAAATTATTTAGTCAACATAAGATAGCGTAGAACAGAGTTCATTTTGTAGCTTCTAAATTGCAGGCACACAGCCCAAGCAGTTTGCTTCTTGATGTGTCAAATCGTCCATATGGCATAACAAAGCTTAATTATGAAGTTAGTGGCTCATGTTACTTTAAGGGGCGTCCAGGTTTCTGGTGAGTCTATAAAAGAGTAGGTTTAGATTCTAGATTACGTTTTTTGCTTAGGCATGGGCTACGGTTTAGGCTTAGGTTTATGAACTCATTTTTGCAACGCTTAAGCTTAGGCTTAGGAATACGCTTTAATCTACTGTTACGCCGCTTAAAGTAACATTGGCCAAGTTAGTTAACTGGTAATTGATGGCATTTTTCATTTTCACTACACTGCAAAAAATGGTGAGTTAAATTGACTCTGTCCAAAATAGGCTTTTCCGAACTACACAAACTAGAGTCAAATTCGACTCAATGAATCGCTCAGTGAGTCGAATTTGACTCTGACGGAGTTGAATTTTAGACTCAGTTTGTGTGGTCCGGAAAAGCATATTTCGGAGAGAGTCAATTTGACTCATCAGTTTTTGCAGTGTAGGCACGCATCCAAAATGTGATGGAAAACGTTTTCAGCTATATCCATCAAACATAAAAAGACTTTTGTTTATGTTCTCAGGACGACTACGAAAACCTGAATCTCAGCTGTGTAAAGACACTAAAACGAGACATTTCCTATTGCAACCAAATCCCTCATTCTATTTGGTTGATTACTGAAACAGCTAATATTCAATTATTATTACTTTGACACGTGTTCATTAATTAAAAATAGCGTTGGTCATATTTCGCTTGAGCATTTGTGGTCGACTCGAACTATTTGGCTTAAATTCCACAGTAGGACTCTTCTTTTGAAGATACCGACTAAGTTTACTATTCCGACAAAGTATGACAATGTTTACACGGACCGGTGGTGTTGGATCTGGAAATTTGTGAAAAAATGGGCCGCGGGAGGTATAATACCGGAGACACCTCGCGAGGATCAAGAAGCCAAAAGCCGTTTTAGAGCTAAGCCGTAATACAAAATTATGGTGTGGCTCCTGTTGAGGGTCTAACCCGGTATGTCCCTCTAGAATCCGCCTGTGCCGACGTTAAAAGCCGTTTTAGAGCTAAACCTTAATACAAAATTATGGTGTTGCTCGTGTTGAGGATCTAGGCCGGTATGTCCCTCTGGAATCCACCAGTACCGACGTTCTAGTGATATCGTAAACGCAGTTTAGCGGCAACGACGAATGAAAAATTTTGGCCGCCCCGTAGCAAATTTTCAATCTTGCTTATAAGTCATTAAAAACACCTTGAATGCCCCTCCTGAAAATTTTTCAGCCCCCCCCCCCTAGCAAGGTGAGCTGGCTACGGTCCTGCATGTGTGACATTAATATGTTGTTGCAAAATGAAAACCAACCTACGCAATACATGACTTGCGTTTTGTTTGCAGAAATACGAACAGTTGTATTTGTTTTTGGAACAATTGGCGTCACGACAAATCGGAATAACCGCGTCGGACTTTTTTGTGATAACTAAATCGTTTATTCTTACAGTAAGGTTTTATGAAACAGGTACACATTTGCAAGGCGGCGTTGCTGCTCATCCAAAAACCGGTGGAGGCAAAACGTTTGAGAACATCATATTCTATCTTAAATACAAGAATTTTTAACAAACCTTTGGAGAGCCGCCTGTTCCCTTAATGCTGCGCCCGTAATAGCTTAAATGGTTTTGGCCCATGTAAAGATCAGGGGCGTAGCGTTTTTCTGTGGGACTGCAATAGAGTAAGCTTAAGCTTTAGACTAATTGTTTTGCTTGGCGTAGGCTTAGGCTTACGCTTAGGAATACGCTCATTCTTACGCTTACGCTTAGGCTTAGGCTTAGGCTTAGGAATATGGTTATAATACTGTTCCACCCCTGTTCTTTGCATTGGACCATGTTTTAAACTAGCGGCAATGCAATACTCAAAGCTATCTTATCGTCTGCGCTGCCTATCCTAGGTTTCTAAATGATGAAAAATAGGCAGAACTTTATTAAAATGGTCTTAAAAATAAAAGACACGTTCTCGCAGGATTAGTTTCAAGCCTTAATATAGTGCGGATGCCATCACAACACTATAACTGCCTACGATTCAAGACAGCGTGATTGTGACACATCCTTACATACGGATGCTCTTGTTTATGTGGCATGATCAAGCTATTAGCATGTTAAACTGGTCAAAGACTACCATATTTGCTCCTTGTATCGAAACCCAACCAAAATATTTTTATTTGAAAAAATTTTCATAGTTCGAAACATCTCAGCTAAGTCCACAATTTTGCCGACCGTACTTTGCCTAAGATGCTTTCCAAATTGTTACTAAATTTTTCAAACGAGTCCTACAGTTATATACAGTGGGAAATTAGGGCTTGTTTTGCCAAAACTTATTGCTAATCTTCTACTGATGGTTCATCAATAGCATTTAATTTGTTTTAGATTATTTCAATGGTAATTACGTACTTTTCAGTCATCATACAGTTCGACTTGGGTGCGAACATTCTTTGCTTATGCAGTTGCTTATACGATTGAATGGAAACTCAATAAGGCAGTCGTCCTAAGATTAAAATATCTTCTGTCTGTCGTCTGTTGTGGAGAGGTTGCGTGTCAAACCAAATAGCGATTCGCGTTAACATAAGAAATAAAATGTGTTCTGGATTCACTGCTGAATAATTTGATACATTCTCCTTGGTTATACGGGCCCGAGCCACAGAGGGGTTACAAGGCTGAGTCCCGATAACAAAATGTTGCCATTCAGGGTAAACTTTGAGCCTCGTTGCCAAATGTTACGATAAATCTGTATGCCTCACTGAACTTTTCGTCAATACTGTCACGTATATCGGGTTGGCTACGGAACCGTATCAGACCACCAACAGTCTAATAGTAAATGTCAGACAATTAATCCTGGAAAAACTCAAACCGACTGATAAGCGTAATATAAGTTATACCAAGAGTGGATGATCACTCTAACAAGAGTGTGCAACTGGGTATATTCTGTGTATTAAAGAATGTACCGGCACGCGTTGCGTTTTTGGCCTACTCCCCTCATTTTGGGGGGTCCATTTTACGTTCATTTTAAACGTGTATCCGCCAGCCAACACCGAAAATATAATCGGACAACATTTTAGTATATACATTAGCACATAAATTTTAACATCGATGGAGATTTTGACCCCCCCAAATACGGGGGGTAAGCCAAAAATGCAACGCGCGCTGGGAACATTTTTTCTACATAGAATGTACCCAGTTGCATACTCTTGTTAAAGGGTATCATGCACTCTTGGTTATATTTATAACGCTCAAACCATGTAGCCTTGTAGAGCCGATGTTGTTTTGACTTTTATAAAAGATTTATCTTGTGATATATTATTATTTTAGCTTGCAGATATAAAAGTTGCCGCACCAATTATTGGATTTCGAGCTGAAAGATGCTCGTTAAAGGGTGCTTTAGGCTTAACCATCAATCATCGCTGTGTTTCTGGTCAATCCATTACCGTTTTTATCGGTGTATTTTAAGCAATTTAAACCGGTAACCTATTTGTTATTGCATCTTAGGTTTCAAGGCGTCTTTACTTATGTAATCTGAAGAGATTTAGTCAAATAGAAACTTCCGATGAGTTGTGATCGATCCGTTTTCGTTAAGCATTGGTGAAAGCTGTAAAACAAACTCGAATCTCAGCAAACTGTAAACAGGTTACGGTAGACATTTCTGCTGCGGCTACGGACGGTAGACATTTCTGCTGTGGCTACGGACTGTAACAAGAAAGACCGAAATAATCACTGGGAGCTGACGAATCCTATTCTTCTTCAGAAACCGCCGATGCGGACTCTTGCTGCACACTTTTAACCGCTTTACTGACGGAAACCCAGACTAAGCATCCATTTATGGTAGAAATATAGTACTTTCAACAATCATGATATATGTGCATCGTATGGTACTGCCTATGCTAAGGCTTCGGACTCTAATCGCAATTAGTGGATTCATGAAGAAAAGCATTCTCGCCTACAAAGCTTCTGAGAGATAGCGGTTGCTGTTAACCCAAGTTTCCAACCGGACGGTCAACAAATTTTCAAAGCCTCTATCGACAATA